>VZTU01022834.1:89542-182720 GCA_013400835.1 Zapornia atra
GGGGGGGAGGCATCATATAAATGCATTTCAAACAATCCTTTATTTCTCCTTCTGAGCAGATCACAAATATATATTTCCAGCTCGAGCACAGCTTAAATTGACTTACTTAATTCCTAAATTAAAGCAAATGCTGACCAAGGACCACTGCACTTGCTCTGTATTGGTTTTACTCAACATTCTTCCACGAATTTATTTTTTCAAGGTTTATGTAGGTCAGTTTCTTTTCAAAGAAAACCTTTTCATGGTTCTGTAAAAGAGTTATGATCCATATTAAAAACATCCGAACATTCAATTACTGAATCTGGACAAGAAAGAGATGGATGCCAGCTTTCCACTTTACATCTTGCTTCAAGCCTGGTCTTCACCCAAGTTCACAGTTCAGTGGAGGGGGCAGGAGTGCCATGAGGAACTTACGGTGTGTGGTATGTCTGGCCATGACTAAGCACTGTGTTTTGTCGTGTCAGTGTGTGGCATGATAAGGTCCTGGGCATGACTGCAAAACATAAATGTTGCCTGGTACACATATTCCCATTATTAAGGAGCCCTTGATGTCCACTTCCTGCAGCCTTCCCAGCCTTCCCTAGTGCTTTTTTTTGTTGTGACTAACCTCAAGGGCATAGCTGGAGACAAACTGATGGCATCTGCACAGTCAGGATTGCAATTTGCCTCTGTGACTAAGGGTGAAACTTAAAGCAAAGACAACAAATTCCATCAAAGCAGGCAGTCAATATGGGTGGTTCTGGGTGAAATCAAATGGGATAGTGGAATGGAAACAGAAAATACTGAAACATAAATGGATGTATTCCACAGAGGCAAGTGTGCTGAACAGTAGCAAATCCATCAGACGTAAGAGCACAGCCAGCGTAGCTGAGTGAGGAGGTGAAAATTAAACCAGTTTAAGAAGGATTCTCAAAAAATTAAAAACACAAGGAAAGAGGTGAACAGGAAAGCTCCCAGGCTGTGCAAAGAAGAAGATACAGCTGTGATGATGGGATTTTCAATTGTGTGGAGGATGCAAGAAAAATTCATCAGGAATAAAGTGAAAGACGATGTAGGCTATTTGGGTTCCTTATAAGTAGTTGGGAAGGGTCTGCTATTCTGTGTGGGTCTGATGGGCTTCTGATATAAAAGAAAGCTGGTGTGAGAATCATTTTAATGAAGTCAGAGGGACTACATACTGACTTAATCCAATGCTTCGCTTTTCAGACTCAAAGATTTGCAGTGTCTTTAATGAAGTAATTAATTAATTATTAGCAGTAATTGCAGCTAGAAAGAGCCACATGATACTGCAGCGGCTCTTAGTGGGATACTAAGATATTTGATAATAGCTGGAGCTTTTTTTAATAGCGTAACGTTTCAAAAGCACTTACAGCTTTTCCAAGCCATAATTCTCTCTATCAGAAATATCTCAGAGCCAGTTTTACAAATGGATGCTAGTACTGAGGGTTCAGCCACATGACTCAGCTATGGCAGCTGAACCTGCTAGCACTTGTCCTGTGAGCTGCCATGACCATCCAGGTGCGTGCTCCTACCCTGTTCCAAGCAAGAGGGGATGCAGCCAGCTTGGTTTACAACTAAGGTGTGTTGGTTTGTTATGAGAGTAGGCTAATGCAAAAATTGTCCAGCAGCACAATGCATCTCACCTAGTTTTAAACCCCTAGCAGCTTTCTCCACAATCAGTGGATCATCTCATCTCAAGATAGATTGGAGTATGAGGAATGAATAATTTCTTGAGGTACCTATATTTCACCACTGATTACAGATGGGGACTATATGCCTAGTTTAAGCTACACAACTAACATTTGGACAGTTACATTTAGACAAGAGCAATCCTACCTTCAACTGAGGGTGAATACTGTCTCTGTCTGAAGCCACAAAGCCGACTGGGATTTTTATGGAGGGGCTGTAATATTTTTCAGTCCTTTATTGAGATAAAACATTTCAGTCTGAGTAGCTACTGTTTCTGAAAGTCCCCACCCAGGTGTGGCTGTAAGAAGCTTCCATTTGGTGAACTCCAAATTAGTCAAAACTGAAGTTCCCCAGAAGAAATGCTGCAGAGTCAACATGGTCATTGACAGAAAGTCCCAATGGGGCAAAAGATGCCAGGTGCCTCCAGTCTAGGTGGGTCTCAGGAAATGTGGCACCACAGTGGTACCCGAAAGGAAGTATAAAATGTGTGCTTACTTCCTTAGATATAGGCAAGTTAGTTAAAGATAAACTTAACAATAGGTATATTAATTAACTTCTGTGGAGTTTGGCTGTCTAGAACAAATTCTTCATTGTCTGCTCCCTTCAGCCTCTTTTCTTAAGGTTATTTTAAACTCTCAACCCGCAGGTTAAAGTGGTGCTAACTGAGCCATGGTGACATTTGGTATATCCCTTTGATAGAAAGCAACAAAGAAGACAAACCTGAAAAATCAAGAGGTGTGCTCCTATTTCAGTAAAGAACTGGGTTTTAAGCCAGAAAATGAAGCAATTGCTGGAAAGGCATGGAAAAGCAAGGCAAGGATTGATTACAAGGGCCTCTGTATTTTTTCAGAATGAAAGAGGAAAGAGCAGTCTGAGAAAACAATGGCAGAGGTGTTGGAAATCAGTGAGGGAAGGATGTGTTAGTCATCAGTGCACATAAATGGAGATATCTAAATGGTATGGCTGGTAAAAAAATTCCAACAAAAATATTTCATAATGAAACTTGGGCTTTACTGAATTAATGCTTTCCACAAAAGCACCGAATAAATTTTAACACCACCACCCTCCCAAAAAAAAAAATTTACTCTCCAACAAAATAAAAAGTCTGTGAAAATAAATATATTTTTGCCACGAAGAACAACCACAGGTCAAAACAACACATCACATACATAGTAGTGGAAGCTGTATTCCCAGAGCATCTAGAGTGGACAGAAATAGGATTATTTTCAGTTAAGGGGATTTTGGGTTCTTTTGTGGGGGAGAATCATGGAAAAGTTTAATGTAATCAATTATTATTTCTTCAGCTGAACTGTAAGGAGGAAGTAGTTTGAAAGTGCATCCAATGTGTAAGAACTTACTCTTTTTGTTATAGGCAAGATACCATTAATGCAAAATATTCCGTATTAGCACTACTGAGTGTAGGCACTGTATCCCCTTAACCTTAAAATTTTAATATAAACATATACTTTCTGAAGTTTATTAATACTAAAGTTTAATATTTGTTACCATTCCAGTCAGCCAAATATGTTACGAGCCACTAGAGTGCTACATAAAGATTCATTAATTTGTCCAGAAAAATCATATACAGTTATTTCACTGGCAATACACTGAAAAAGATGATTTCATTTTAACTCTAAAATTCGGTGATATCTTGATATGTGAATATACAACTACTGCAGCTGTTAATGTGTAACTCAGTGAAAGATACTTTGGAACGATCCCTTGAGCCTGCCTGCAGTTCTCACCATCGTGCTACCATCAAACCCCATGATTTACATGTGCTGTGATAAAACATTCTGTGTTTAACAAATGCGCTTTGAAGCAGAGAGGGAAGTAAAGGCAATTCCACTTTTACCTAAAAGTGTTAGTCCCCTAGTCTCTAGGTATCGCTTTGTCCCTACTTTTATGAAAGGGAATTCTGTTGTGAAACACTCTTAAATCATCTGGGAACTCTTGTAATATCATCTCAGATTATTGGGCAATTATATTACCTTTATTTCCAGGTGGAAAACTCAAGCAAAAAGAAATTGAAATCCCATCAGAATGACAAAATCACACGCTGATGCTAAAGGGAAAATTTGTTATCTCTGAAAGAGAACTATAAATGAAGAACAGAGGGAAAAACAAAACTGGAACAAAATAAAAGGAAGGAAGGAAAGAACTACAGGTAACATTAAGCTGAAATAGAAGTGGCTAAGAAATAAAAAACCATAAAATACTTTAAAGCAAAGCCTGTGACCTGTTGATAGCTCAAGGGTGTCATACACTCAGCTATCCTTCCTAAGAAATGCCACTCTTCTGAACGACTTGCTTACATGCTTTTCATAAAACATTTATGAAATAATATTACTCCCCTAAATTTGTCTGCCCCCAGTAGTCTTCCCCCTCATACCTGCCCCGTGGATTTGTCACTGTGTTTATTATAAAATAAGGCTGCTTGCAAGGTTACACAACGCTCCCCACGGCGCACACTGGGTGTACCTGAAAGTCATGCCCCGCATTTGCCGGAGGTATTAGCTGCTCCTCCCATAGAGGGACAGAGATTGCATCTGTTTGCAGACGAAATCTATGTTATTGATTTCTAGCCACCAAGGTTCATGCAGATGCTGTTTGCTGAAACCCCAAGGCAAAGTATGAATTGCAGCACTGGAGAGACACCCGCCAATTTTTCTTGCTTCTGCCATTTCTTCGCGCTAGAACCTGTAGCTTTTACTCTGACTTTCTGCTTTGGAGACATGTCTGCAATCTGTTTCCTATAAATGTCTTGTATCCTGATATTTTCCTTGCTCTTCTAAATACACTAGTCCTCCATACTTCAGCAGTCTGTCGAAGGTGATCAAAGAAGGAGCTGAGAGGAGATAGTTTAAAAGGGAATTGCTGATCAAAGGAGCAGAGAAAATATTTTGACCTGAGATACGTGATGCTACGTCATGGGAGGATTGGCAGAGAGGCAATAATGGTCCGATTTATTATTAAAATAAAGACTTGTAGTAATAATAAGTTACTTTAAAAATACTCTAATAGCTCTTATTATCATCTAATAAAATTAACCAGTGGATTTCTAATAGGTTCTCCGCTCCTTTCCTCATCTCTTCAGTCCTAAGGGCTCGTTTCTCTTTGGTGTAAATTAAATTCTTTCTGTGAAGTCTCTTGAACTGGTTACTTTTGAAGATAAGCTACTGGGCTAAATGGATCAGTATTTTTTATTTTATTTGCTTTAGAAAAGCCACACACATTCGGAGGAAGAAAAATTGTTTAAATTGACAAAGATTAAAAGCTGTGAAGAGCAAAACACATAACGGAGACAGCTTTCAGTATTTCTGTGAATCACCCAGGAAGCTGCCTGCTTTGCACCAGGCTTTGTGCTGTGGGAAATGCATCCAGACAGCTTGGATCCCACCTAGAGCTGTAGGATGATGCTTTCTGCACCAGTACAGCAGCACCTTCAAACCCTGCATCCCTAAGTGCCTGCGCTGCTTGACACAGCACAGGCACAAACCAGTAATGATATATCCGTGGCACAAGCATTTTACATTGTACAAGATGTAAAGAAATGACAGGCAGCTGCAATAAAGTCAACAATCACAAGTTAAAACACAGCCAACATTTTCAAAACACTCCTAGGTATCTTAATCTGTAGTTGGGCAACATAATTACTCAACCACAGTCCTCATTAAAGGCATTAACGGTTGTGAAAGTTCTCTAATTCTGGAAAAAAAAAAGAAAGTCATATTTTGCTGCTTGAACACAAGCATAGAACCGAGCTTTTGAAAAGTCAGCAGGGATTTTCAGTAGATATGATTCAGGAAGACTAAACTCCGACACATCTGACAGCCCAGCTACGCAGAAATGCCACATAGGAACAACTCCCCCCCACAACTTCTTGACAATGTGTCTCCTGTAGTTGGTGATTCAAAATTTTGAGAATTTTGTTTTGGAATCCTGATTATCAATATAAGCAGGATAAATATAATTACAATCAGGATAAATATAATTACAAATATATTTTAAAATAGAGTCTTATCATGCACTCAGTAATCAGATTTCAGGCTTTCAGTATTCTCCCTACACTGTGCAGGAGGGAAAGTATCACCAAATCATTGTGTGGATTGAACCTAGCTTTAAAAGTATCAGTAAGAGCTCACTTCACAATGACAAACCTTTCTAGTCTTTTTTTGGATAAAGACTCATTCTTCTAAGGGACACAAGCACACAACAGAATTATGAAACACATCAACATTCCTCCTCTCATTGCATTTTTTTGGGGGGAGGTTGTTTTTTTGGCAGACCTGTTTGTAAACATGCATCCCTCATCCAATTTCTGATCTATCAACCAATAAATATTTAATAAAACCTGAAAATACTAGCAGCAATCTGAAACATAAACCAGAATGACATATGGAATCTTTCCTACTCCAGAATTAGAACACTGCTCAGTTTTAGGAGAGCAATATGAAAGAATAGATTAATAGGCAGAAAGAGAGGCAGACACATAAATAATTTTAAAACATGACTAATGTGCAAAATCATTAAATCATGACTTTATCATATGTCTTTCCTCTCAGTTGTATGCTTCACCCATTAGGAGCAATTTCTCTTCAGAATTTCTCAGTGACTTCTCTAAGAGAGTTTCACCACCATGACAGAGGATCTGACAGACAAATTACAGTATCACGGATTTCCCCTAATTAACACTGTCTGCTGAATATCACAACACAAACATTTCTGGAGTTTGCAGATATTAATAATTTAATAATCACTGTGATATGTATAGCCACTTCCACATGTGTTTACATAATGGAAGCACCAAAACCTGCTCAAGTGGAAGATGATCAAAGTCATGTTCCTAATTAGGCAATAAGCCAAAGAGAAAGGGCAAACTGATAAACTTCACAGTATTCCCACACCCTTTAAATACCAGCTAATCACAGGATTATCGGTATGGAATATTTCACATTGTCAAGACAACCAATGCTTTCATCTCAGAACTATAAATAAATCAATTTTCATTTAATTCAGGAAAAGAAAATTTTTACCATGGAAATTCAGGCAATCCTGAACTGGAATGGGTTTTATTTTAATTTTATGTAAGGTCAAAATGCCAGAACCACTGAAGCAAAAGGTTTCAATGATTATGAAATGCTTAAGATGACAATTTTGAGAGCTTTTTCTGAAAAGCAGCAGCACAGTCTATGGCCACTGAGGCTTCTAACCTCACTATCACCAGCGAAAGGAGAATTAGGACTGCAATCTGAGTTTTTCAAGAGAAATAAAAACCAATGCAAACCCCGTTGTCTGTAGGGGACAATGACTAATACTAGATGGCAGAATATTGGATTTTGCATTGTAGGGATTCCCTCAGTGTCCCATGAATCAAAATGACCTTTATACACTCATCAGTCAAGATGCTGGAAGCATAATGTTGAATGTTCTTCTCTAGTGTCACATAAGCCATAGAAACCTAACAGTGCTCTTCTGGGGACAACTGTTTTTGCTGCAGTTGAGCTCTCATAACCCTAAGACCAAGCAGCAATGCAAACGGTTGCTGTCTCAAATCAAGATTTTTTTTTCTTTCATAGTTACTGACAAATACATCTTGTCAGTTTGTCCCTCCATTTGCGACCTTTTAACTCCATGCTTAATTTTGACAACTTCCCTGACCCCTGGAAAATGTCTTTTTTTTTTTTTTTTCCAAGGGAATGTAGGACTTGATGTGCCCTTATCATAGCAAAACAATCACCTTTTCCACAGCACAACAGGAAATGCATCTAAAAGGCTTTTGAGGAGTTTGGTTTGATTTTCTCTGGGATATTCAAGACCACAGTATCTCAACATGTTGCTTTGAACGTTCCCTCTGTTTACCGGCACTTTGCTTAAACAATGAAAGACCTCATATTGGAGGAAAATTAATTGAGAGCAGCCCTGAGAAGGATTTGGGGTGTTGGTTGATGTAAAGCTCAACATGAACCATCAGTGCATGCTTGTAGCCCAGAAAGCCAACTGTGTCCTGGGCTGCATCAAAACCAGCAGGTTAAGGGAGGTGATTCCGCCCCTCTACTCCACTCTGGTGAGATCCCACCTGGAGTACTGTGTCCAACCCTGGGGTCCCCAGTATAGGAAAAATACTGAACTGTTAGAGTGAGTCCAGAGGAGGTCCACAAAGATGATCAGGGGGCTGGACCACCTCTCCTGTGGAGACAGGCTGAGAGAGTTGGGCTTGTTCAGCATGGAGAAGAGAAGGCTCCGGGGAGATCTTATTGGAGCCTTCCAGTACTTAAAGGGGTCTATCTATAGAAACAGATTGTTTACAAGGGCATGGAGTGATAGGAAAAGGGTTATGGGTTTCAACTATAAGAAGGTAAATTTAGATTAGATATTAGTAATAAATTCTTCCCTGTGAGGGTGGTGAGGCCCTGGCACAGGTTGCCCAGAGAAGCTGTCTCTGCCCCCTCCCTGGCTGTGTTCAAGGCCAGGCTGGATGGGGCTTTGGGCAACCTGGGCTAGTGGGGTGTGTTCCTGCCCACATCGGGTGGGGGGGGTTGGAGTTAAATGATCTTTGAGGTCCCTTCCAACTCAAACTAGTCTGTGATTCTGTGTTAACGGGAAAAACAAGAGTTGTTCAAAACCTAGGTGTAAAGCCAAACAGTGCTTGCTTGACATGTTAGAAGCAGTCTTGTTACCCTTTCTCTCACAGTTTAGCTCCAGCGTCTAACGAAACACCATGCAACTGCTTGCTCAGTCCCTGAGCCCCTGAGTGGGAAGGGGAAGGGAATGGGAACAAAACCTGATGGGTTGAGATGAAGGCAGTTCAATAGGATAACAAAGAAATATTATAGTAATGATACATAGAAAACAAGTGATGAACAAATGCAACTGCTCCACCTGTGGAGGAAATTAAAAATAACTATGTCAAATCTGTTTCTGATGAGCGATTCCACCTCCCAGCTAGCTTCCCCAGTTATATTGCTGAGCATGACATCACATGGTATGGAATGTCACTTTGGTCACTTGAGGTCAGCTGTCCCTGCTGTGTCCCCTCCCAATTCCTTCTGCACCCCCAGCCTAATCACTGGTGGGGTGAGAAGGAGAAAAAACCTTGGCTCCGTGTAAGCACTGCTCAGCAGTAACTAAAACATCGTTATGTTATGAACACTGTTTTCAGCACAAATGCAAAGCACAGCCCCATGCCAACTGCTATGAAGAAACTTAACTCTATCCCAGCCAAAACCAGCACACTTTCTTTTCTTACTAAGAGGGGACTTATCTTGATCTTATGGAACAGTCACTAATTTTTTAGGTATACCTTGGACGTAGAAAAATCTCCTGAAAGCCTGGAAAATACTGACCCTTCATTATCAATTAATATTTAGAACATCCAGCACCTTCCAGGCTGGTGTTTCAGTGCAGCTTCCCTGTTGGTGCTGCTGCTGCAGGCCCAGGGTTGTTGGGTGCTGCCAAGCATTTCATAGTGGGTGAGCTCTGGATGCATACACCTGGCTTGTATTTGTTATTTTAAACTCTTCAGTGTGAAACAGTTAAGAAAATGTCCATTGGCAAACACAACTAGTTTCCTTCAGTAAGAAGATGGGAGTTCTTGCCCAATCCTCTTAAAATTCAGTGAAGGAGCCCTTCAGAGAAGGGATTTTTTTCTATTCCTTTCCGGTGAGAAACTGCAAATATACAAGTTCGCCACACCCCAAAGCAAACTCCGAGCCTGTGTGATTTGGCTGGAGACGTTTTTAGCTACACAAGAGAAAACATGATTTCATAATGCCATCACTTATTCACTCTCTCTTAGGAGTCCCAGCTCCTGAAGCAATGTAGGTCACTCAGATAACTGCACTCTGTCTCTGTACCAGCAAATCTGGTGTTTAAGAAGCACTCACCATTAATCACGCTATGTAATATTCAGGCGTACGCATGTTACAATGCAGTCAGTGCAGCACGCAAACAGGTACATACCAGCCATGGCTAATTAATAGGAGGCATGTAAAATAATTAAGCAATAAAAACCAAGGCATTCCAGGAAGATCCATGATTTACTGGGGAGTTTTGCAAAGTCTGAGAGTAACAACAAGGAGCCCTGAACAACATATGAAGTGTAAACTATTCAGAAATTGCACTGTTAATCATCTTTGATACCTTAGATAAGGTTGGATAGACACATGTATAAATTATTATCCTGTTTATACACCTGTGTTGATGTCTCAGCTCCCATGGATGGCACTGGAGTGCTCCATACCATCACTCCACACTGATGGGCCATCAGGTTAGATGCGTGCTGCAGTACATCCCCATGCAGGAAAACCACATCTACTCCAAAGACACCTCTCTGAGTCTCCAAGAAGCACATTCCATCCTGCTCCTTCATCCACACAATTCAAAGCCTGAGGACTAGAAAGACCATCTTCCACTACCGCCCCAGTGACCTGTCAGTGCACAGAAAGCTTGTCACCTTGTTATGATGGTACACAGAGCCAAAGATGACTTCAGCCAGGGCACAGAGGACATCTCTCAGAGGAAAACTGATTCAGCAGGGCATGGAGGTCTGTGTCTGAGTGCCTCTGTGAGAAGTGTGAAGAGCTAGTGAGAACCAGTGCCCCTGTGGAGTCCCCATTTCAGCAGGATTGCTTCACCAAGCTTTGGGTGCTTAAGAGCAGTTCAGGACCCTACATTAGGCAAACAGTATGCAATCAGAAATTAATTTCCACAGAGGCAGGTGTTTTCAGTAATAAGTAATATTAGGCAAAGACTGAAAAGTATGTCTGCTCTGCTGTGGCTGTTATGGCACTGGATGAGGAAATCTACTGTCTTCAAATATAAAGAGAGAACAGCTTTACATTTGGGAAAAGTGGCAGGGAAAAAAAGGGAGAACAAAGGAGTGAGTCTCGAGACCAGGCAGACATGCTTGTGTTAACAGGTTTTAACATGCTATCTTCTATTTTGGAGTGTGAGGGAAGTAACTTCTGTAATATATATCCAGATTGTGTCAGTTGTGACTTGTAATGAACCAGTCAGTGTCCACCTCTTAGAGCACTCAGATTGGAAAGCCTCTCTGGTGCCCTCAGAAAGCTTTTCTCAATTGCAGGTGCACATACTTTGGCCTGGGCAGTGAACCACATGCAAGTCTGCATCCTATTCCTCAGCCAGTCCCAGCATCCAGCCCAACTTTATTTGAGGAAAGTGGCCTTTTGCACCTTATAGTTTGGCAGCCCTCAACTTCTCCTCCAGCAGGTCCTCATCCAGATCTTCATAAAATGACTGAATTGATCTCAGAATTGAAAGCCTCCAGAATTTCAAATGCACTCTGTGTACTGGTCCGTGACATAAGTGTTGTAAAACTTCTTGGGATATCAGATTTGCCTGTTCCCTTACCTAAAGATCCTGAAGCCATCTGTGCTTTGCCTCACCCTTTCCCAGCCTTGCAAGCTCCTGTTACACAGGGCAGTTTGTGAAGTAAGCACCTGGGCACAGGGCCCGTGCCAGAACAGCCTTGCTGGGGGTACCTCTTGGAAAATGGTTTCACATCACACGTTTGCACCACAACTTGTGCAAGATCGTTTTGTACAGCTGGATCTGTGAACCAGGAGCCCAGGCAGGGAACAAGGGAAGAGGAGGAATCCAGCTTGTTTCTGCCATGCCTCTCCGGCTGTGGTCAGTGCCTGCAAGGTTTGGTTCATCATCCACTCTTGGGCTTTACCAGCAGGATCACAACCCCTGAAGGAGAGCAGACTTTGGCCTGTTCAGAGAGCTGCCTAGAAGAAATGTGAGAGATACAGTCCTGGAAGGAAGAGAGGTCCAGGAGAGCTGTTTATTTTCAGAGCTCATCTCAAAGCCTTGGCACTTGGCACAAAGCCAAAGTGCAGGGTCCTGCACCAGGATCAGAACAATCCCCGTTATCCATACAGGTTAGGAGATGATGTGCTTGGAAACAGCCCTGAGGAAAAGGACTTGGGAGTACTCATGGGTGAGAAGCTGGACATGAGCCACCAATGTGCATCTGCAGCTGAGAAGGCCAACTGCATCCTGGGCTGCAACAAACTAAGTGTGGCCAGCAGATAGAGAGAGGAGATTCCTGCCCTCTACTCTGCGCTGGTGAGACCTCACCTGGTGTACTGCATCCAGCTTTGGAGCCCTCAACACAAGAAGGACATGGATCTGTTGGAGTGTGTCCAGAGGAGGGCCACAAAAATGATCAGAATATACAAAATTGGTGCTACACAATGCAGTTTCTCACCGAACCCAACAACTTGGGCCATACAGCTCAGAGCTGTCCTGAAACTGGATCATCCCCAAAAAACATGCATCCTGGAGCCAAGCCCTCCTCCACACACCAGCCCCCTTTTATGCTGAGCATGACATTATTGGTATGGAATACCCTCTTTGGCCAGTTTGGGTCACCTGTCCTGGCTGTGTCCCCTCCCAGCTTCCTGGGTGCCCCTCCCATCTTCTCATTAGCAGGGCACAATGAACAGCTGAAGAGTCCTTGACTGCTTGGCAACAACTAAAAACACAGGTGTGCTCTCATCCTAACTTCCAAACATGACATTACACCTGATGCTAGAAAGAAAATTAACTCTATCCTAGCCAAAACCAGGACACAGAGCAAAAAACTCAGCAAGACTGTAGGTGACATAAAGTTGAGAGGGGTGGTTGATGCACCAGAGGGTTGTGCTGCCACTCAGAGGGATCTGACCTTACCAGGCTGGAGAAATGGCATGAGAGGAATCTCAGGAAGTTCAACAAGGGGAAGTACAAAGTCCTACACCTGGGGAGGAAAAGCTCCATGCACCAGTACAGTCTGGGAGTTAACCAACTGAAAAGAAGACCTGCAGAGACATGAACATACAGGAGAGAGTCCAGCAAAGGGCCATGGGCATGGTGAAGGGACTAAAGTATGTGTCCTACAAGGAAAGGCTGAGAGAGATGGGACTGTTCAGCCTGGAGAAAGAAAAGTTATGGGGATCTTATCACTGTGTATAAATAACCAATGGTTTATACACCAAATGGTTTACACACCAAACAATGGTTTATACACAGAAAAGAAGTGAGGGGGTCAGATTAGAGACCTCCAGAGGTCCTGTCCAACTCATCTGTTGTGTTTCTGGAAAGACAGCAAGAGTTAGAAAACACATTTTTTAGTCTGTCCCCCCCAGAGAAGAAATTTGGGTCGCAGTTTTCTGGCCAGTCAACTTACCCATTGATTTTAACATAAAGTTCTGCAGAACATGCTTGGCCCATGGTTCTCCATGAAGTGATGACTATCACTGGGCACAGCTCTCTTACGCCTTTCCACTGCTGTAGTGGAAATGACCCCACTGCAGTGGATGTGACTACAGAATAACTGGTGATGTGCTGCTTTGCACAGAGTAAAAGCATTCCAAATTTTCAGAACTAACATCCCTGAAAAGCTGTGATGATAAGTTTCAAAATCCTCCTGGCAAGAAGAGCATTTGAAAAGAAAGCCAAAGCATAGCTAAAACCGCTTAATTAGTCACATTTGTCCCACTCTGTGGTATTTGTTACCTTTGTCATCCAGCGTGGTATTATATGTTCTGAAGGTCAGACTTCAAAGTCTCGCTTTAGGTTCTTTCATTTGCTCAAAAGTGCCTGGTCTCGATGCCCTCTGCCAAATTCCTTCCTGCAGAGGTTTTATCAAGCACTTATGAAATTTATATTTGGCCTGTGATTTTTCTTTTCTAAAGCTGGGGGAGATATGAAACTCATCCAATTTTAATTAGCACTTTAAATGGGTCATTATCATATCTGAACTATCTGAATGAGGTTCTTGGAGCTGGCACATCTTCTCAGAGAGTGGCATATTCAGATGCTTTACATAACATGGTTGCAATGTAAGAGGGAGCTCTATAATTTTCCCTGAAGTCAAGTTGTGCAGTGCAGAAGGATGTAGACAAGACAAGAACTCCCCTGGGAGGACCAGAGCAAGCAAGTGCCTATCATGTCCACATATTGTGAGGATGTTTTTGTTACATTGATGAACATACAGCGTGTCAACAAGAGGCAGAGGCCCAGGCTTGAGGCTCACAGTGGAGGCTAAGACGGAGCTTCACTGACCTCCTCTGCAGCCACTGGGGAAGGAGGAGCAGCATCTTCCCAGACTGCCCATGAAACACAACCCAAGTCCCAGCCATCTCATTGCAAAAGTGACTTGCGCTTCCCAGCCAGTAACAGCACTGAAGAAACCCTGAAGGAAATAACCCTGACAGCCTTTTCAAGCTCCTTCTGCATATTTACATGTGGTTTTCCTCCACTCCTTCTGGCCTTTTCACGGTGTTTGATCTTTCTTACCTTCCTGCTCTGGATAGAGAAGTAACATCCAATGCCAGCCTCTGCAGAGGATCAGACTCCTCTTCCAAGCCCTTTTAAGTAACACCAGGGAGTATACAAGCCACATCACTATTTGCTAAACAGTTAACTTACCACCATACCCTGTGATGTCCTTTTGGGGAGCTGGATCCTGGCACTCTATTTTTTACTGTGTTGGATTCCCAGCTGTGCTGCCAAAAAGGGTTAAAAATGAATGGGGAGACAGTGTCTGTGCAATCTTCTGCTGTTTGGCTCCTGCCTGCTGATTCGGGTAAGTGAGCAGTGTGTGATCCCCTAATGATCTCACTACATTCTGCAAAGAACAAGGGTTTCTTGCCCAGGACTGCTTATCTCCTGTTTAGTTACTGGGTGGCAACCTCCTATATGAAATGAGGCCAGAGAGGCTGCATAGGGAGGAGAGTAAACAGTCTGCTCAGCACAGTGCCCACAGCCCTCTACTACCAGGAAACATGAGCAGAGCTGTGCCTTGACCAGCTGGAGAAGGTGTTTGCGGGAGCTCAGCTTGCAGCTGGTGTCAGTAAAAGCTTTCCCCGCATCCCGCTTGGACGCAGTGTCAGTGGCTGCTGTTCACCCGTGCATGTGGAATTACCTCCGGTGACAGACGAAAAAGAAAAGCCAAAGCACGTGGGGGGCAGAGCAAGGAACAAGAGCTGGGTGACCTTATCACTGAGTTGCAAGCAGCAGAGCAGGGGAGGGGAGGGGAGGCTGCTTGGCCCAGTTACTTCAGCCTGCTGCGGACTCAAAGGGACTCTGTTTTGCTTTTAACTCCGGTTCCCAGAACAATGAAACAAGGAAGAAAAACAAGTGGAAGAGACTTGGTGGCAGGCAAGGCAAGAAAAATACAGTAATGGCAGAGTGCCCTGAAGTGAACAAGGAGAAGAAACCGTAAGACATGTTTTTATGCAGATGGTTAGCTTTCCACCTTGAACAGCAACAAACCGTTTCTTCTAAATCAAGTTGAGCAGCATCCACATTAGGGGTGGCATCACCTTCTCCTTTCTCCTCACTTACCTGCATTAGAATACACAAAACTGGGCAGCAATTACTATTTAAAACCTGAATCCAGCCAAGCACTTAAACACAGCCTTAAATTGAGGCACGTCTTTAGTCCCACCAAAGTCAACAAGCCATTGATTTGATTACATTTTAACAGAAACTTTAATGCTTTGCTAGGCTGAGATCTCCCAGACACTTATTTGCTAATTCCCCAAAGAGCCTAACAAATGATGCACCCTATCCTCCCAGACAGTGTCTGCCTGCCGAGCTGGGCTCCCGTAGACACCATGTACACACATCCGTATGCGTCATTACCACAGCACACCCGTGCCTGGGGCTGCCTGGGTGGGTTCCTGCCCTCTCACCTCCTGCTCATGAGATATGCCTTCTGCCTGCCCCAGTTGAAATGAGTCAGGGTTGGCCTGAAAGGTAAGCCAGCTAGCTCACTTTGACTAGTGGAGGTCAAGAAGTCTGCACTGAGCCAACAGGTCTAGGAGAATGGTAACTTGTATCTTGGCAACAATGCTGGAGATGGCAGCCTCTCCACCCCATGCGCCTGAGCCCCCGGGAGGGGCACGTTAGCTGCCAGGCTGAAAACATCTTGGTAAAACTGTAATTTTTTTTTCATTTGATAATCAAGGGAATAAAACACAGATTTTTTTTTTCCCTTGGGCAGAGAATACATTTACTTGGCTTCGTATTCACTTTATGTTGCAAACTGTCAGTGGCTCCTAAAACAAAGAGAGTTGATGGGGTTGGCTCTTCTGCAGGTGTAAACATAGGGCAGAATGTCCCCTTTGGAGTCGAGCCAGGAGGTATAGTCATTATTTCTGTTCCTCCGAGATATTTAATGCTCACATTACTTGAAAAAGGAACATTTCCCAACCCTGGGAAAATTATTATAGGTGTGGACCAAAGCTCTAAGTCCCATTCATGCACAAATCAATGTATGCCTGTAAAAATGAAGAGGGTTGTACCGTCCCCTTAAGCTATGGGTGTCCTAGGCTTCAAAGCACGTACAGGAAACACACCTACTAAAATACACAGATTTCTGAAGCCTCAGGTTAAAAATATAATACATGGCTTTTTGACTTGGCATATTATGCTCAGTCTAGTAATTCTGAACATTGCTATGCAATTAAAAATGTCAAGCTGATAATGGAAATTTAAAGTATCCTTCTTAAAGCAATATCCACACCATGACTCAGAATTGGCTTTGCAGATAGGCGAACTAGAGAAGAAGATTTCTGGGGAGGCGGATCTGCCATAGGTAAACAATGGGTATACCACAGCCTTGAAACATCCTTAAACATGGGCTGAATTCTAGATGCTTTAGTTAGGGTGAATGGGTCCAATACTGAAGTAGATGTGTTAATTTCTTGTCTCTTATAGCAGGGGCCTGCCAGTCTAGGCAAATTTCTCACTCCTCCGCTGAACTCAGGCACCATGAATTGCACTGCCTATGCATGTCTTCTAATGGGGGTGAAAATAAGGCTGTTGGGAGTGTGAGGATGTGGCAAGCTTTCTTCAGGTGAGCAATCAAACAGGAAGAAGCCTCTCCATGCGTTGAGGTTTACTCTGGAACTGTTGAGAAAATCTGTACTGTTTCAGTCTTTGGCTATTAAACTTGAACAACATGCCCAAACAGAAGCAAATGCATCAGTAAAGTGTTTAAAAAATACTGTTCTTCTTTCTGTTATTTTCCAAATTACTTTTCCCTTTCTGACTCTATTACTCATCAGATTGTATTTCAAAGACCACTAATCAGGCTAAGTGCCTGTAGCTTGCTGGGAGAGATGGGGTTTAGGAAGCACACAGTGCACAACCCCATTTTAGCAGAGAGATGAGGTGGGGCATTCCAGGTGTGAGCACATCCAGGACTCAGTGATGAAAAAATATATGCGCTTTCACAGGGCTTTCTGGCAAGCCAGAAAGGCAATCCTGGAACTGCTATTTGTCTTTCAAAGCTGTTGCTTCTCAAATCAGACAGATTAAAGACTGACTTGAAGAAAGCACAGCTGGGAGTACAGACCTACCTTTGTCCATTATGCCATCATCTCTAATCCTCTCTGTACTTGACTACTGCTGTACCATCATTCATCCATTGCTTCCAGTTCCTCGTACCAGCAGGTGCCAGTCCAAGATCAAAAGAAATTACAGCAATTGCAGCTTTTCTGCATTTACTATAAACACAGAGAGGCATTGGGGCTGTGAAGAAATGTGAGTAAAGACAGCTTCTTCAGCTTTCCACCTGCAAGTTATATCACCATCCAAGATATTTTAGAGAAACACACGCAGAAAGAAGGATGACTTTCAGCCAGACACCACTCAGTCCTTCGCTCGCAGAAACAAATGCAACAAGGGGTTACTTGATGTTAGTTTGCTTATCCAAGCACTGTCAAGACCTGTTTGGACTGCACTGTCCTCTTCAAGTAGCTGTGTGCTCTGCAGGGCAAAATGATATTAATCTTCAGCACTTCTGGAGTGCTTAACATCTTACCAGGGCCTTGCAAATATGAACTGAACTGCAGTCGTAACAGTGATATGTGAAGGATTGAGCTGACAGCGAGGCGAGATAGCAAACACTGTTTTGCCCCTTCTACAGATTGATAACGCAGCCTCACTCAGGAACAATAGTGTCAAAACAAGTTTCCACCATCATAAATCTGGACAGTGGTCTGAATGCAGTGTAGTGATGGGTTGGGTTGTTGTCTTTTTAAAAGTCCCCTGGGAAAAACAGTAGAAATATTACTTGGTACAATGACCTTGAAAAACAGTAGCCTGGCAGGCGCAGAGGAATATGCCTCTTGAAGAGCTTGCAGGAACAAATCAGCCACCAACGAAACAGAATTGAAAGGCCGGAAGGATGATCAGGGTAGACTAACACGGAAAGGTCTGGTCCTGCAAAGATATTTGGGCATGGTGACCTCCACACACTGGGTATGGGCTCTGCAAGCTTCCTCAGTGACTGCACCTGGCATCATCCAGCTCCTCTGGGGCATTACCTGACAGCCCAGTTGCTCGGATGTGGTTGTCATGCGACAGGGGTAGCACTGAGGACCATGGTTCAAATAGGGAATTTGTATCCATGTATAACAAATAGGAAATTGTCTGCTGAGGGTAAATACCCTTCTGGAGGGTATTATTTGAGGCAAAGAACATAAGATAGGTCCTTCAGCCCTCTCTCAGTCGATTCACATCCATAGAATAAGCAGGGTGCTGGTGTTTGCACTGATAACATTTGTTAGTAAGTGCATTGGAAAAGTGTCTCAGTATTTAGCTACATAATTAAATCTGTAAGGTTGAAAACTGCAGCTGTCTCAGGTGAGATGTTTCTGTTTTCATTACCTAATTCATAGTAGTGGTGTCCACAAACCATAAGTTGGAAGATGTAAAAGGAGCGATGACTAGCTTAAATTCTGTGGCTTAATACTGATTACAACAGCTATTTGATCATTGTCTTAAAACTGAATGTTTATTATGGGCTTTTTTCCCCTTAATTTTAAGGTTCTACAATTTTTGAAGCTTTGCTGTAAGGCCGTTTGACCAAGTTCTCTCCAGTGGCCCTGAGTAAAGCCCTTCAGATGCAGAACAAGGTGGTAGTTAACATTACTGGAGTGCAGATTTAAAAGTCTTCTCCCCATATCTGTAACACTGAGCTCTGCCACAAGAACAGCGTAGGACTTCGTTGCGAAGCCTAAGAACAGACAGGCCATTCAGTAAAACAGGCTGCCCATCCATCGCACAGACCAGAAGGAGAACACCCATGTGTTGCTCGGATCAAGGTTTAACCTGGCTCCACTGCAAATATCTAACTAGCTAAGCTGGTTTTAACTTGTTTGTTTGCACTGCACATGGAATATTCTTGTGTCAACTCAATTATGCCCTCTATAAGTAAATGCAGGATTCAGCAAGCAGTTATCGGGATCTGGTAGACGTTAGGTTCTGTGCCAGGCTCCTCATGAAATCAATCCCTGCTTCCTTTGGAGTTTCCAGACAGGAGTTTGCTTCTGTTTTCTCTCATAACAGGGCTGGACTGATAGGAAGTGAACAAGCAACAGCTCTTTCATATAAATCACTGAGCTGCCACACCGGCATGCGAGGGAATAGTCTTTGCTTAAATCAAACAAGACAGCCAATTAATTCCAAAGGTTTTCCTGTTTGGAAAAAGCTGTTACCGTACCTCTTTCTCAAAGTCACAAGTGAGATAGGATGCTGTAGTTAGTGGGTTTGCCTTTCCTGTTGAGGTGTCCATACATTGCTGCTCTGAAACCACACGAAACCAGGTCTTTTTTTTTTTTTTTAAAGACCCTCTCATGTAAGGTCACTTCACTTGCTGGAGCAGGCAGTACCTCTCTGGTAAGTTTTGTGAAGGAAATGGCATTAATCAGATAACATGAGCTGTATCATAACATTTCATGCCATGCTTAAAATCCCAATCCTCGAGTTAAGTGGTGATGTGGAAATCTCAGCTCATTAAAATAACAAATATTGGCTTTGTCAGCCCTCACTGCTGTGGATGAAGGCTTGGAAATGAGTACCCAAAAACTCACAAACCGTGAAATAAAAGCACTTCAGACTAGTTTGTGCTTTTGCAAAAAATATGAAACAGGAGATCTGAATTTCCATAACAAAAATGCATGCCCTGCTTTTATTTGCATTTTCTTTCAGTTTTAAAGAAACCTCTTGAAACACGTTGGCGCCTGTACCTGTACACCACTAAACACTGTTTTCTTCTAGTAGCCAACTAGGAAAAGTGTCACGTGTTTCTTACACAGGTATTGCTACTGTTTATGAAGGTCACAGAATCGTAGGGGTTGGAAGTGACCTCAAGAGATCATTGGGTCCAACCCAATTGCCAAAGCAGCAAAGATGTGGCAGTTTGCAAAAACAAATACTCACCAAAATATTTAATGCTTTATTTTCTTTTTCCATTCTTACACTTAAAACCCCTGTTTTATTTCTGGATTTATTTAGACTTTGTTCTCAAAACATTCACAGGCACTTTAATCTCTGGCAAATCCCTTTTCTATCCTGCAAAAGCCTTTTGCAATTTAAGACCATTTCCACTTTTGAAAAACCATTCTAGCCCTGTGTGGGCACTTCATTTCAGTGGATACAGGAATCTCCTTCTACCTCTGTATCTTTTTACAGGGAAGGTTGGCTGAGGGGAGAGCAGGTGGTAGGGACGCGCCTAGGCTGAGCTGAGCTGTTTTAGGAGCTTTTTCTTTCCTGGGCCCTTTTCCAGTTTCCCTGGTAGAGATTCTGCCTTCAGTTTCAAACCTTTTACCCACACAGAGAGATGTGACCACAGAAATCACCTACCTCTTACCAGACTTTATTGCAAGCCTCTTCCTCTGCTCTACATTTTTCTCCGGTCAGGTCCTTACCTGACTTGACTCTGCAAATTTTAGCGCTTTCCCTTTGTTTCCTCCAGCCCTCTCCTGCGGCACTTTTCACACATTGAGCGTCACCCAGCAGTAGCTGTCATCACAGGCTTAATTTACTGTGGCCCAACTAGCTTCTCTGTGATTCAGGTTATAGCCTCGGGAGCTCTTGTTTTCTGATACCTGGGATACATGGAGAAGGAGGCGGAAATCTTTCGCCGGTTGCTAACTTAGAAGGTTATTTGTGTTTAACAGTTCTGAGATCTGTATTGACAGCTCTCTTCCGCAACTGGTACAGTGAGAAAAATGCCCCTTGGGGTCACTTTGGGAACTACCTGTATTTAGAAGAACTTAAAAGGTAAGAGCAGTTATTAAATTTGTTCTACATGGGCATTCTGCCGCGGAGTTTTGTTTTCGTAAAACCATGCCAGCTCCAACAGTAGGTGACAACAGATCATCAGGGAATGAAAACCATATAACAAGGCTCAGAAATAAGACTGATGAAAAATGGCATATGGTCACCTGGGGAGGACCTAAAATCCTGTAAAATTTGAACATAAATAACATGAAGTCAGCATTGTTGACCTTCTGAGGCAGCAAGTCACACTCGTGATGTTAATCTGGGCTAAGGATTTCCTGTTCTTTTCACTCCTTTCCCCTCGGTCTCACATAAAGACATTTATTCTTAGCAGGTCTCAATTACCTTTAATGGGTGTCTTAGGTGATGCTAGTGGCAATCTTATAAAGGGCACTTAGGCAATTTAACGGAGAAGCCTGCTTTAATAATGAACAGCGGTGTATTTACAGATCAGTGAAATATTTGTGCTGAAAACCTTCCCTGGTTTGTAGTGCAAAGTCAAGCAGAAATCCTGTTATCTCCTGCTCAGCTGTGCAGATGTTGTCCCTGCAGCAGACAAATATATCTACTGAGCTCCCCGAGAGCAAAACGTGGGACTCCTACCTGGATATGTCATCCCTTAAAAAGGCAAGATATGTCTTGGTAAATTGGTCCAAGCAATTACCAGGAGTAGCTTGAAATAACACAAAAAAGTCGTTTTCTCCAGAATTTCTTCCTCTAAAGATCTACAGGCAGCCCCTCACAACATCTCTTTGGTCCCACCTTGGGCCTCTCTCCCACAGTGATTCTTTCCAAGAGGGGTTCTTTGGCTACCTTCACTTCTCCAACTCAGAAATGCCACCTGGTCAGAATATTAGGACTCTCTGCTTTTGCCCATGACTTCTGGCTTACCCAGCATCCAGAAACAGGTGAAATATTTTTGAGGGAGGAAGGCTGCTCTTTACACATTCAAAAGCCTGATTCTTTGGGAATGAGTGAGCTTGATTTTAGTGCATGGACTTCGTAGGTGACCTGTTTGTGTTTTGTGTTTGAGAAGCTCAGGAGGAATAACTTACTACGAAGAAACATGCATGCACCGTAGGTTCGGTGCTTCCCAGGTGCATTAAGCCCACGAGGTACGTACTGCACTGAAGCCTGCAAAAATACATCTGTCAGGAAAAATCCATCTATCACAAAAGGCCCTCAAATGAGCTTCCCAAGAGTCAGTGTCTAAACAAGAATTAATTTTGTACTACCTTTCTAAGAGGCTGTATGAAGTCAGAAGCCTGAACCTTGCACAGATCTCAAATTCAGTCCCAAACCAGTCATCACACTCCTTCTCCCAGTGCAAGTGGTGGAGCACTAAGCATGTCTTCCCCGCTGAGCACCCAGCTCTGCCATACAGTCATCATCTCGCCATGCCAAAAGAAAAGAGGGGTGGAGAGGGGAAAGTTTTCTTTTCCAAGAACAGTCCTCCAGGGTATAAAATGGTATTTCTTGCCTGTATTATCAGAAATGACAGTCTACAGAGTCAGCAACCAGATTTTTGCCAGCAGGTTGCCAATTGTTTCTAATTTGAAAAGCATCCAAAAATGCTTCAACTACTGGACGTATTTCAAAGTTTTACACTGAAACTTTGTCACTTTTATAGATTTTAGGGACAATAAAATGTCTGGCAGGCCCAGGGCTGAATACTTACTTTGCAACATCCCAGTTTATTCATATTGTGCCCTCGCAAAGGGTGCCAAGGAATAGAATATCAAGCATTGTCTGCTTTTATGCCCCTCGACTCACAGCAGTCTTGTCAAACCCCATAACTAAGAAGCTCACACAGTTCGCTCCCTCCTAATAATTTCTGAGAGACAAGGTTAAAGATCCCCTGTCACTGTGGGACCTCTCCTGCTCTCCAGCCCCACGTGCTCCACTGAGTCAGCCAGCCTGGCCATGTCACCAGTGGAGAGGAGCATCCCAGTGATGCACAGGTGCCAGCTGGGTACCACACTCAAGCAGTCCCTGCCAGAAGGCATATTCCCAATGTGACCTTACAGTCTTTCTCCTGGCATCCAGAACCTTCTCACAAGTCAGAGGCAAAGTCACCAGAGAGAGACCTGCTTCCCCAGGAAGAGATTCACCACGCTCCATCATCAGTACTCATCAGTACTCATCAGTACAGCAGATAATGTTAGCACATGGCTTGTAGGAGAGCCAGAGCCCTCCAGAGGCCCACCACATTCTCCACTTGGACAGCTGGGCAAAGAGAAAAGACACTTTACACACTCTGCATGTCTTCATGAGGTGGGCTGCAATGTCATCTTTAGCTTGTAAAACAAACCTACTTAACCCCAGTGAGGTCTTTGTAAAATCAAAAAGCAGACAAACACATTGGATTCTGGAGAGCGGATTAGATCGCATGCTCTGTAAGCTTTCATGATTATAATGACTTTTGATGTGTGCTTTGAAACATTCACCTGGCTTTCATCCCTACCTCTGTCTGCTGTTTGTGGTTGAAGAACAAGTGAGGTTTATTCTGAGCTAAAAGACAGCTTTGTTCCAGACCAGATGTCTCATTCACTACACATATGTCAGCCCTGCAGGTGCTATCGCAAACTCAAGAAAGAGCAAGTTTTGGAACAATTTTCAAATAGCAACACAATGTCAAGATATTACTTAGACAAAATAATAAAACACTTTCTTGTGCCTCAGCCACAGCAAGTATTTTTTCCCTCAGACAGTGAGATATGTTGTGTTTTCTTTTTCATTGCCATAGCTGAGAATAACTCCACTGACTTCAGAGGAAGGGTTCACATCTATGCTACTAAGAGCAAAATTTTAAACCAGCACTTGTATATGCTGAATATTTGAGGGACTTGGCTGGTTTAACACTTTAATTCTTCAGGGTCTGGCTTTAGATTTTTCTGTCTCTGATGCAGTGAAAGCAAATCAAAGCTTTCAAGGAGTAATTTATGAATCTCAGCTTCTGGGGGAGAAATTTTGCTTGAGTGTTTCATGTGAACATTATATCACCCAGATGTAAACAGCAGAAAGTGTCCTTCCATATTTAATCCATCTGTTACTCCATATAATGTACCAACTGGCTTCTCCCTTTTACCCATCACAAAAGATCCATAACACCTTCCTCTTTGCTTTTTTAAAATCTAATTTGGATATCGCTTTTGTTTGTGTGTTTGTTTGTGGGTTTTTTTACAGTGACAGCTTGCTGCCATAGCAAATACAGGTCCTCCTCAAATGTAAATCGGAACTCATTCATCTGTGTTTCTTTATAAGTGTGTTCAATTTAGATTTTAAGATACAAACAGTAGATTACCCCAGTGGCTCCTAATAAAATACTTGTAGGTAAAAATTTGCTTCAAGCTGTATGACTGTCAGGAATGGGCAAACAATTATGGCCCAGATCTACAAACATACATAAAAAAGAACTTACATCGAACCAGAGAGCCATACTTCAAAATACAGTTCAAAACTTTTGGTGAGGCATTAGGCAATACTTTCCTACTTAAAAAGTGCTGTATAAGTCTTGGAGGGACACCACTGCTGCCCACCTACCATACAGCCAGCTCTGGACTGGAGCTACTTGACCTCCTTGGGTGGTCAAATCCTCCAGCCAAGCTTAGTGCTGACAGATAGGACCCCTGCACAGAACAGTGCTACCACAGCTAATGCAGGTACCTGGGAACACTGTGGGCAAGTTTCTGCCACAGGTCCAGAGAAAGCTACATCAACCTCTACACAAGCCAACACTGGAAATGGGCCCATTAATCAGAGAGAAGGACATACTGTTTGCCACACTTCACTGCTAAAACCTTTGGTTGTGGATCTGAAGCACGGTACAAAACACAGTGTCCCGTTGTAGTTGTGGTGCTTGCCCCATGTTAGATGGAAATTAGATCTCTCTTTAAGAAGTCACATCTTCAGAAGAACCATAACAGAACCAAAAAAAAAAAAAAAAAAGAAGAAATCCCCAAACCCTGGCACCCACCCCCAAAAAGGTAAAAGGTCAGAAATGGTTATTATCCTTTCTACAGGGTCATCCTCTTTACATGGAAGAGCAAAATAATGGGCAGATAAGTCCAAGTCACAAACAGCTTTTATGATTTTTTCTTGATTTTGTAACCTGTTTCCACAATACATAAGTGGAAGAAGCAGGTAAAACAATTATTTTTTAAGAAACCACAAATAAACATAATTTCCCTTCTTTCTTTAGGCTTTAAAGAAACCTGTCTGCCTCTCATTTAGCTTCTGTGTGAGCTTATGCTTTAATTTTTTTTGAGCTCTCTTCACCTTATCTTTTTCTCCTATTTCAGGGAGCACATGGTGTTTGAAACGTTAAGCCACAACAAGCTGACTCTGTGCCATCCAGCACACCAATTCACAAGCCGACACTGTGTCTACAGCTCAGGCTTAGGGAGAGTTTATTTTTTCTTTCATACAAAATGTTAAAAAGACCATTTGCCTTCAGACATTAAAATTAGCAAAAGTGTTGAAGCTTGAGCACAGACATACAGTTTACAAGCAGTTCACTTTTGTGGAATGCGTTTGTGGAGCTGGGATGTGCTGGCAGCCAGCATGGAGCAGATTCTGCTGCCGGTTTCTCTTCCATGAAAAATGAGGATGTGCTAATATGGTATGTCCATAACTTTATGTTTTGACCTAAATGAGATGAAAGAGCATCTGTACAGCACAGGGAAGGGTAGACATAACTGTGCTGCCCTATGTAACAAGGAATGACAGTGATACAGCCATTGGAGGAATTAAGGATGAAAACATACCATGTTCAAAGCCCATGAATGGCTTGCATGCTGCTTGTAGCCCATATCACATTTTTACAGGTGGGCTCTCTTCTGCTTGTGACATAAACTTCAGTGTAAGATTAATTTTAATCCAGACCTTCATTTTTAATCCAGACCTTCATTTTGTGATGTAGTAAATATATGATATTAAAGTATGTGCTGAAAGAGGTCTTTGCTAAATTAACACTCCTGTGTAAGTAAATGAATGTCTCTCTATTCTTGCTCTATATTGAGCTTTTTGTTTGAAAATTCTGTCTTTGAAACAACTGGGAAATTTTCTGCAGACAGTCACAATTTCAGAAACTCATGGCTGCTACCTACAGAAATACAGCAAAAGACTTGAGTTACCTTTAAGTACTGTAAAGAAGACATTTTATTCTCCACTGGGGATTAAGTTCAAGAAATAAATACAGTTCCAGGACTCATACTGTAAATAGTGTACAGGTTCTGTCAATCAAGGCATTTCCCATTGCCAGGATTCCTCTTACAGTGCTTCTTGTTCAAAACTTGAGGAAAGATTACATACAAAGAATAACAGACTTGTATTTTGGAGATAGAATGTTTTCTTCCCACTTCTAGATACTTTGTTTTCCTGCTCTTAAAGCAAAAAATGCCTAGGTACAGGCCAGATGGGTAAGAACTCAGCTTGATGCGGAAATCTGAGAGTTTCACAGCTCTCTGTCAACAATCCAGGGTACTCACCTCTTCCAGAAAACTTCACTCATGCATATTTTAATTCCTAAACCTAAAATCAGCATTAAAAGCCCTAAATCAATGGACGTTAAGATAAATACTATGTCATATTATTCCAAATTCAAGCCGTAGGTCTGCAGGTCACATTGATCCTTTATACCTTAATATGTATCTGTAGTTGGAGCTTAAGGGGATCTGTACAAATGAGAACCTGCTAGAGCACAGCCTCCGGTACTGTACTATTTGCACACAGTTTTGTGGCTTGCCTTGTGTAATTAGATAGAGGGTTAGTGCTGTGGTCATATAACCTTCATGAACTCACAAAGCTGTGTATGTAAATGACTATGGGTACAATTGCCATGACCCCAGCAGTTTCTGAATCTGGTAAGATCCCAGTCTTCAAGGACTGGGAATTAATCAAATAAGCCTCCCGGGAAAAGAGGTGAAATCCTAGCTGTACTGCAGCAAACGTCAGAACTGATGGCAGGATTTTATTTAGAAAATTTGACTTATATTCTTAAAAGAGTACATATTGAACTTCTTTTCATATAAACATCCTTTGCAGTACAGAAGTTACATGTAACATGCAATACTCCGTCCATAGTAACCTTCCCGTGGTTGCTTCTTCCAGTAAATAATTTTGAGACAATGGCAAAAGTTGAAAACAAAACTCTGTTTGTGAGGACTGTGCAAACAGAACAAGAACCAAAAGGACACAGGGAATTCAAGGTAAGGAACTGCTGGAAGAAAACGACAAATATTCCAGTACCTGACTGTTCAGGTACAGTCTGTGCCACTGAAAGCCAGTCTCACTAGATCAGTCAGAAGGTATTGTCTCTGCCTATGAACCCTGGCGTGCTCATAACTGTATGCACTAGGCTACTATGAGTCTGATAAAGCAAATACATTCATTTCTGACTCAAAGGTTGACCTGGGGAAGGTAAGAGAGTAAAACCAAAGAAAGAAAGCATAAAACTTGTCATATAATGCCTATAGGTTTCATCACATATATTTTACTGGAGTCCAGTCACTGAATGATTAAATTGTTTGGGGCATTTGTACTAAAAGTAACCTATAGATTGTCTGATTCTCTTGAATTCTCAGTAAATACACAGCCTGATGTTCATAGATAGGCACTTTGATGGGAGTTATAGATGATGTGGCTTTTTATATAACTGTTACATGTCACCACCACCCCAAAAAGGTCATCAGCAATTTTTCAGAAAAAATGTTTTCTTACTACATGACACATACCTAATTATGCCTGTTTAACTTTGGTGGTGTTTAAATGGACTTAAAATCAATATGAATGTGAGAGTTTCTCTCCATTTTATGCATTTGTTATATTTATTTTTGCTATTCTTATCAGTTTGATAAACATCTAAAATGCAAAATTACAGTAAACTGCAGAAATCAAAGTTAACCTTATTGTTTAAAGACATGAAAGATCAGAATGAGCAGCATCCATCAGTTAGTAACAAACAATTCAAGAGTCCAATTCCTCTACTTGTCAGCTTCTGAAGAAGAAACAGATACCACCAAATGGAAATGGTGATTCTTTTTTCTCTTCCATTAGAGGAGCAGCTTCTTATTACTTTGTCTGTCCAAGGTTCATTGACTGCTGAAAGGCATTTATCTTCTCAGGTAAGCTCAGTAAAGGGCGATATTTCTTTTCACACTGTCTCTAGGTAACCGTGGAAAAAGCTGCATACTTGACACTGTACCTGAGTTGTTCCAACTGCAAGGGAAGACATTTTGTGCCATCTAAAACCCGTAGCATATCATATTATAGAGGTGAAGGTGATTTCAGATCTGAGGGCCAAAAACATGGAATGATTTACTGTAACACGCCTCTACAGCAATTAACTCGCAGCCCACTACCGAGGAAGGCTGAACTTCAGTCCGTTACACAACTTGGGTTGTGCTTTCCATGCTTCAGCAAGCAAATCAAACCCTTCTGTTGAAGTCCCAGAGTTCAGATCCAACATTGATGAAATAGCCAAGAGGCAGAAGAAAGCATTTGGCAATGCCTAAAGCAAACAAGACGCCATGGTTTGCTCTAGGAGGCAGACAACAATGACATTTTACTCAAGGGAGAAGCTTTATGTAGGCAAGTATGTAATCATGCATACCCTCCCATACCTCTTCCTAAAGGAACTGGGCATTAGATACATTTTCCAAGTTGAAAAAGAAAGTGGCCTTTTGTGACACTCAGTACTTAAATGATTTTGGCAACATAAGAAAATCAAACTTTTGTGGGTTTATTTCTCTTCCCAGTAGTGACAAATCCAAGCTGTAATGGGACTTAATTTAGCAGGGAGAGAAAGAAGGTACGGCAGCACCTATCAAAGCTGCTGCACAGCATGCATGTAACTTGGAACCGCATGTACCAGGGTTATATCTGCACCATATCACCAACCCAGACATGTAATTTTTAAATGTAGAGACCACCCATGGGAACAGGCCAGCACCAGAGGTGGAACAGCTTCTGCTCTGCAGTTAGACACCCCCATCCATTGTGCCAGAGTCTGCTGTACTCCACATCTTCTAGATGAGGAATTGGCCAATCAAGGACACAAATTAAGGGACATTTCTTCACACATCACAAAAGCATTTTATTGGGTCATTTAACATTTATCAGAATTCACTTTACGTTGTTTAAGTTATTTCTGTGAGGTCTGCTTTCATCAGTTATGGTAACGTCATTGTTCAATGTGTCCGGCAGCTAAAACAACCACACAGCCCTTCACTATCTCCCCATGCCCACTGGGATGGGGGAGAGAATCAGAAATGAAAAAAAAAAAAGAGTAAAACTTGTGGGTTGGGATAAGGGTAGTTTTATTGGAAATAATAATAATAATAACAAAGAATAATAGAATATACAAAGCAAGTGATGCACAGCACTATCACTCCCCACCTAGAACCAACTGGTTCCTGAGCCACCCTGCCTTCTGGCCAACCCCCCCAGTCATGTACAGAACATGACATTGTATGGTACAGAGCATCCCTTCAGCCAGTTTGGGTCACCTGTCCCAGCTGTGTTGCCTCCCAGATTCTTGGGTGCCACCCGCCCTCTCATTGGCAGGGCAGTGTGAGAAACTAAAAAGCTCTTGACTGCTCAGCAACAACTAAAACATTCATTTGTTATCAGCACTGCTCTCATCCTGAATCCCAAACATGGCACTGCACCAGCTGCTAGAAAATTAACTCTATTCCTGTCAATACCCAGACAGTAAATAATAATCATACAGTTCTGAGATGCAAAAAAGCTGCTTTAGTTTCTCTTTTATGGAGAAGACACTTTGTTGTTGGTTGGTTTGGTTTTTTTTTTAATTTTGATTTTCTTTTGTCTCCCTTGGATTTTTTTTCAAAAACTTCAGCTTTGGCTGGTTTGAAAACGTATAAAGGGTAAAGGCTTTAAAATGACATTTTTGACCAAACAGTAAGTGCATCCACCCTAAGTTGCAAACACTAGCTTGTTATAAGTCAGCCATGCTCAATGAAATAAAACAATATTAACAGGTAATTCCTAAACCTGGCATCACTACAGTGCTGGTCAGTCAGCAATTAAACTACAGGCTGAAGTTACCATCAGAGAGAAGAGTGGAGAGATTAAAAGGTAAGAGTGCAAGGAGAAACTGCTGGCTTTTGAGAGATTCAGCTGGAAAAACAGGTGCAGGGAAGCTTTAAAAGTGATTTAAATGCTGCAAAATAATAGTGCTGGTATTTCTAGAACACCGGTGTGGCATGGAACCCTTTCATTTGGATGTAGCATAAATAGCTGAACGTGCTTATATGTTTGGAAGGGGAATAAGATGCAGTGAACTCTGTACATCAACATAATTCCACCAATGCTCAAATAGAATTTAAATACAATTCGTTTTACCTGGTCTTCTTTATCTCACCAGTTATCTACCTTAGCCACCTGAGGTTTCTCTTGAAGTCACCAGAGAAACTCTTGCTCTAGTTGAATGCTGATAAACACTCATCCCCTGCCTACATTAAGCAAGATGAGATCGTAATTTCCTGGACGTTCCTGTTCTTCCTCACTGACCTCAAGGGTGCCTGCTTTTCCAGACTCTACCATTCTCTCCACTGGCAGGAAAGAGAGATTAGAGAATAAGCTGAGATGGCGTTGGTGGCACCATATGAAATTGCATCTTTCCATGCGAGCCCTGTCCTCTATGCCTCACACCAGAGCTGCATGACCGGCCAGCAACAGCTAGCTGAGAATGATGTGATGACATCCTTCCTCTAATGCACAAGCCATTTACTGGAAAAGTGTTACAATGCCACAGGAAAGTTTACTGATATTTGACCAAATGGATGTTTTTTGCTGCAATTTTCAGTGCCCATTCCCAGGTAGCCTTACTGCTGTAATACAGAGCTATGAAAACAAGTTCTAGGAGAAAAAGTTTCCAGCAGATCTCTCATCTGGGCCACATCCTGGCTTGCAGACGTTACAAGGCATCTATCCTGCTCTTGCTAAAATTGCTCAAGGAGACAGTTTTCCTTTAGCAAGAGGCTGAAAAACTTCAGGGAAGTGATTAAACAGTTTACAGCCAGATATCAGGTTGTGCATAAGTGCTGAAATTTAAAATAATTGGTCTTATAATTACCTTCTGCTTTCCAGATCCGAAACATTTTATAAATGCAACCTTTCCAGAGGGCTCTCACTAGGTCATGTAAAACAGTTTCACACTCTGTACACTCAACCTTGAGCAGGGAAAAATCTGTTCTTTTGTTTAGTAGTCATCAAACCTGGTGCTTTTTTTTTTCTCTTTAAGAGAAGGACAGCTTGACTGCATCATAAAATGGAAAAGCTGTATTATCATGATCACAAATTTCATTACTTCAATCTGTGCAGACATTCTTGCATTTACAGTTAAATTCCTCCGACAAACAATTCATTACCATATAACCTACCGCAAAAATCAAGGCATCTCTGTGAAACAATCTGCCCTGTTACAGTTTCATTGAGCAGCAGCTGGGAATGAAGGCAATTTAGATCGCTTAACAAATGGGCAAATTAAATCAGTACAATAGCAGTAGAGAAATCCCTCAAAAAAAAACCCCACCAAAAACCAAACCAAAAACCAAACCAACACCACCAACAAAGCAGTTGTAACTCTTTCAATAAATAAGAAACATTAAAGACAAGCTGCTCGGGAGTTTTGCTTCACTTTAAGTAGAGCACTTTTGTAGTCTGCTCATTGCAAGTAGATATTGCCAGCTTGTAAGGCTCAGCTTTGTGCACTGCCGCCCATGCCCAGTTTTCAATGAAACCGGGATGGGGCTCATGGAGCAGCACGGCTTTAAGTCCCCATTAAGCGCAAACAAATGCAGACGCTTGGTCTGCCAAGGAGAAGAGGCAAAATCTGTTTCATTCTCCAGAAACCAGGAAGTAAGGAAGAGTATCTGCTGGGTTGTGCATTCGCAGCCAGGGGGAGAAGCTGCAGCAGGACACACTGCAAACATTTCAGTTCAAGGACAGGCCACGGGAGTGGCAGCTTGTGGAAATGTAGCTGAAATCCAGGCAGGCTGATACATAAAGCAGTGGTGTCGCAAATCAGCACCACTCTAATTGTACTGACAGAGGTGAGGTGCTGGGAAGCAAAGGGGAGCGCAAACATAACTGTACTTTACCCATTTACTTGAAAGATCAAATGCAAGAGTCATTTCCCTAATTTGTACACCATGTAAATTCAAGCTGCAGGCTTGTAGGTCTTTTCAGCCTTGTTCTTCTGCTCATGTTCTTGATTATGTAGCGTTATTCACAAACAGGCCTTCGCTAAGTTTAGACTCCTTGAAAGTGGTTCATTAGCTGTGCTCATCCCTCGCTGCGAATTCCCAAAGCACGAAGAAAACCACTCTGCTAAATTTCAAAGGCCTTAAAGATAATCCAGCTAGCCTAAGAGGCATTTTTCTTTCCAAAGGATAATACAATGCCTTAGAGCTTTTGTTGCAGGGTAATTTTTTGGCAAAGCTGCGGACTGATTGCAAGGATGGCGCTCGCGCATTTGCCAGCTGTTGCTGCTTTGCCCAGGACATCCTGTACCTGCTGTATGGATACATGGCATGTAGCTCTTTAAAACGTTTTAAACTTTCTACAGAGCCTCTGGAAGAAAGGGCATCATCCAGTTCCAGCATAAAGCTGTGCATAGCCTAAGCACTTCTTACTAAAGAAGTCTCTCCAATCTCAGGGCAGCTCTGACATTAGAGGCATACTACAGATGCTCTTCCTCCTCAGACTTGGGGAAAAAGGGATCAGAGATTTGTCATCTCCAGCTTCATCTGTATCAGTGAGTAAAACGAGCCCTGAGGCTAACTGGCAGAGCACAGCGTACCCCACATTTGTATGGCTTCCTCCCTTGCTCACACCAATTTTCTAGACACAGTCCCTGACAGACACAGTGGTCCAGGCTGTGCAGGAAATTTCTCAAGGGAGAGGCAGTTGGTCCATGCCAAAACTTGTACCAGGGATTATGCTAAGGCCAGTTTGGACAACCGTGTCCCTAGCCCTGGCTTATTTATTGTTGTCACCTTCGCCTCTGTTTCACCCTGTCAGCCCAGAGCTGTTCTCTCCTCTAAATGGAATGAACCCTTTAGCAGATGGAAAACCAAGATCACAGAGTACCATGCCAGCACTGTGAATAAATTAAACTAATATCAGATAATAACTCAGTGCCAGGGAGGAGTGGACGCTATCTCCAAAAGCAGAAGCAGGCATCTGTGGCCTCAGCTGTGACACAGCCACCGAGGGGCAGAGTTGAGTCACTTGGCTCCAAGTCTGCTCATCTGAGCATGAGAGAGGGGCAACCATGTATCTTATCTCTGCAAGTAATTTCAAAGTGCCTTCCCCTTCAGATGTTTATTTTCTGCAAACACTTGGGCAGAGTAGTGTGAAGCGAAGGTATCAATACAATCCAGGTTTGTAGCTGTTCTAGCAATGTTAACATAAAGCAACATTTCTCTTACCACTGAACTATTTAAAATCAAACATTTCAGAGTTTGGAAAAAAAACCAAAACAGCAAAACTTTAATTGATTTAATTGAAAGCAGAATCCCACCACTCAAAGCAAGGCACAAGCTCCTGTTTGGTAAATAAGCAATCTGTTAATTGTCCAAATAAAACCACGGCTTGGCTGGTATTTCTCAAGCACACAAGACCATGAGCCAGAACAAGTTAGAACAACTCAATAATTAAGGTTTAATTATTTCAGACTGCATTTACTTGGATGGAGGGATCACACTTCTATTTCCTCACAGTAGCCTGTCATGGCAATTAGTTTAGAACTGAGAAAGGACTGGTGCTGTTCCTCCTTACACCCCAGGGAATTCACACCAGTTAGCAGCGTTTTCAGGTAGTACAGCACAAACAGATGGGTGGAAGATAACTTGTACCAAGAGATGAGCCTGCATGGAGCTGAGCAGATGTGTCCCTATGGTGTCTTGGCTGTTCACCAAGCCACTCTACCACTCCCCTTCTCATCTGGACAGGGAGGGGTCCTTCCCAGGATCTTGCCCATCCCCAGCCTATTCCTGAGGGAGAGACAGCCTTGATGTGCACCAGCACTGCTCAGTAACAGCCAAACCTCTGGTGTGTTACCAACACCTTGCTGGCTACCAATACATGGCACAGCACTGTGAGGGCTGCTGTGAGGAACATCAACTCCACCTCAGACAGACCCAGTACAGACCCATTTGCCGAATCCTGAGCACAGCAGCTGCTCCATTCATGGGTCCTGGTTAGAGCACGCCGGGAAGGCTACATGCTGCACTGAAACAATTCAATGTGGTTTAGTTTCCATGCAAAGGACGACAGTCCCTGGCATGCATGATCCTGTGCCCATATGATCTTGCCCCGTTCACTGAAAAAGGTGTTTCAGGGGTGTTCAGAGCTCTGTTGGAATCTCACCAAATACCTGTGAATGCTGTGGACCTGTGGAACTCAGTGGAACGCACCAGCTGTTCAACACAAGACCAAGTCTGTGGACAGCAGCCATGCCATCTTTAGGGGAAGAACTTAAATATTCATCCCTGGACACATGGGCTGGTGTTAGAGCCAGAAGCCCATGGCATAGAGGGCACAGATTTCACTTGCACACAGCCAAGCTGGCATGAGGCTGCAAACTTCAAAAGCAGTAGCCTGAGAGAGCTAATTCTGAAAGGCAAAGGATGTCAACCTCCTCGAGCATATTCTTTAGTTGGAAAGATACATGTCTGCCATTTAAATGTTGCCAATGACTGTCTCATCACACACAGTGTTGCATGACCCTTAGTCTCAGCCATAAACCCTCATCACCATCAACCTGCCCAAGTCAGCTCCCCACACTTCTCCTTCAGGGCTGTGGGGAGGCCACAAGAGCTTACCAAATCTTGAGCTCACCTCCTTGGCTGAAGATTACCCACTGTGTCATATGAACCCCTGAGTTTCTGAACATCCACCTGCCTGTGGCGATATTGCTGTGTCAGCCCCATCGTGTCCCCAAGCCATTTCAAAAAGGTCATTCTGTCCATTCAGTTAGTGAAGTATTGCCATCGTACCTTCCCTGGCACAAAACAAGAGGCCAGAGCATGCTCTAATAACCAAGCAGGAATCAGTCTTTAGAAAATCCCACTGCTCCCATTTCTCTATGCCTAATTCAAGTTCCTGCAGCCATATATAGCCAGTAAAACGAAATGTCCCGATTTTCAGAGATGCTCAGCTCTTCCACATAAGTGCCTTCACTAGACAGATGATTTACAAGGCTGTGCTGCTAAGCTTGTTAGCTGCTGGCTCTGAAGTTTAGAAGGCTAATCTAAACTGACAGAAATAGGAGTTTTGCAGAGGGACCATCTCAGAGGAGAAATATTTTATACGAATACACGCTGAATCTATATATAGAGAGATTGTTACCTGTCTTGGACAATCAGCTAGGGTTTGCAGTCCTGTGGGTTGTTTCCACCAGAGAGAGGAATTGATAGACAAGTCAGTTATTTCTTATATGTGGTCCCATTTATTCACAACAGTGACAACAACAAAAATGCAAGCAATCATGTTCCCTTCGTGACACTGATTTAGCAGGGAAACTAGTAGACCTTCAGTCCTCCTTCCCCACCATCCAGACTACATGTGCTTTGGAGCCCCATATGTGGAGTCAAACAGTTCAATGAAGTTTCTTCCTCCTTGTCATCAAACCCCTTTTCTGTGCCTGTAAACCCTCAACCTCTCTTTTTCTTAGTATCATGCAACACACCCCCTTTTTTTGGTCTTTTCTCTATTTTGGCTGACGGCCCTGCTTCTTTCTCACACAATCAAAATGCCTCAGCATGAACCCTTTTTTGCTGGAGGCTGACTACTAATATCTCCACTCAGAGTACAGCTAGCTACCTGTTTCCTGAAGCGAGCAGTGGCTGTCCTGTCCCCACTCACGTGCCCACGGGAATCGTAAGAAAGGATTTCACAGGCTTTGCTGTGCCTCTCACCGGGTTCTTCCTTTGTGTGAGAGGCCTTCCCTCCACAGCCTTCACAAAGTTCTAAACATTCACTGACAGCTGCAAAACCAGTCCAGAACCCAAGGTCAGTGGGGAAAAAAAAATTGAAATTTTGATTAAGCAAGAAATGGACAAATATAAGAATAATTTTAAAATCCCAGTTTGGACTAACTCTAAATCAGAGGGAATGGTAGCAAAAATTATGGCTTGAGTGGGTCATTTATTTCTTCCTAATGACTAGGTGCAATGACTGATGTTGACTTTGTGATAAGGGGAGTTCAGCAACATAGCAAACTGATGGGTAACTAGTCAGTACTGTATTTGCACACTCTTCAAAATTTTAATTATTCCAGTGAGTAGACAGAATGTAATTTATTCTTCCCATGAGACAGCAAATGAGCAAAAGACAGGGAGCAAGCTCTGTTCTTTTAATTCATTAATCTAGTAATCTATATTCCACATTTTTGCAAATCAAATTTATCCTGCATAGTAAATGTAGCCTGGCAAGACTTCACTTCAGTATATGTGATTTTACTAATCTTCTTTCAGAAATCCTTGACCACTCCACTTTTTTGCAAACATCAAAGCAGAGATCATGGCAGCTGTCTTTTTTCTTTTGCCAGGCTGGAACTGAAATATCCCACGAGTATATTCTGTGAAATAAAGATGCTGATTTGACTGATTTTAAGTTTCTGTGGTCACTGGAAAGCTGGGCGCTCACAAAGGATTTGTATTGCAGATCTCTCCTAAACCTTGAGGTTGGGTATATAATGATCACAAGCACTTCATAGACATCCTTTATTAATTTGGTCTTTTCTAATGGGTTTTGCCTCCTTCAAGCCCCTCTACAAACTATGTTATCAACTCCTTTTACTTATGTTACTAACTTGCTACACTTGCATAATTTCTAACAATGCAAAAATAAAAGTATGTGCATCCAGTAATGGTTCCTCCTTCATCTGGGCTCATCCCGTCTGTGCCACACATTTGGAAAAAATATAGAGCCATCTTGAGGAAAAAGTGCAGTTTCGTGTAATGCTGGTTAGAGGAAACTCTGTAATTGCTTATAACCCAACAGCCTTTTCATTTCAGTATCTGCACACATTCATTAGCACCAGAAGTATTATATTTCCCTATACTCGGTGCTGCTAATCTGCTTGTTCAGAAGCACGAGCTGGCAAAAGAGCATCCCATCAGCTTGAGGAATGACACAGAATGCAGCAGGGTGAGGACAGGAAGCCTGACCCATAGCATGTACTGTAGATATTCCGTGACTACTGAGGGCACCATAATTTAAACACAGCTTAATGTCATGCCAAAGGTCCAAGCACAGTCCAAACAAAATTGAGCCTTACAGGGCCATATGGAAGTATTTCTTTTCCAATTGTAGATCCTGCTTGTCTGGCTGCACACTGGAAGCACTATGTATTTTCATACACTGTCATTTAGGGAAGATTTTAATGTGGCTTGATAGCTAATTAAAATTATGGTTAATTACAATTAACCAGTTATTTCTGCTATATTCTTTAATCTTACTATTTTCCCCCTGTTTAGTTTATCAGCAAACATACAGACTTAAGAATAACAAACCTATTTTGTTAGCCAAAATAACTTCTCACTCAAGTAAGAAACTTTAGACAGCACACACACATAGTCAGACGAACCTGATCATGTCAAAAACTGAAATCTGCCTGAGATGTAACATTTCTCTAGAGAAAATATTTAATTCAAGCTTCTAACAAGAAGCATGGTGGCAGGGCCAGCCATGGAGGCCAAACTGACACACCCAACCAGACGGGTGCTTCTGCTCCTGATGTAGATGACCCAGAGGCTTTCCTAGCTCTGTCCTAAATTGGATGTCATAAGCCAACCCTGGCCTCGTTGGGCTTTCCTCTCCAAGGCCTGCATGCTTAAGGATCCTAAACAACTAAGAAATTTTAAAAAGAAAAAAACCCACTAACCGTGTCTTCCCCACACTTCATCTCTTAGGTTAACAGGACCACAGCGTATGCAAAGCAAGCCTCAAAGCAGCTTCAAGACATGATTTAGTGGTTGGACTTGGCGCTAGGCTAATGGTGTGACATGATGATCTTAAAGGTCTTTTCCAGCCCAAAAGAATCTGTGATTGTGTGATTTTACAACTCTTTCGAGGCCAGGTATTTTGCATGTATCAAACAGATCTTCCATATAACTCCTTTAGGCAGCTTTAATTTTGTAAAACAGAATTTACTTTTCACATTATTGCCAAGTTATTAAAACAGCTTGATTCAATTAGCTTCATGCTGGCAGAGTCCAGGAAATTATGATTTCTGGACCTGTTTACAGAACCAGGCAAAGAGAAGAATTTTATGATGCAGCCAGGGTTCAAATCCCATGTTCTTGTAATTTCTAGAGCACTCCTTCCGTGAACTGAATTTGGATTCTTGTCACATGTATGTGAGTTGTTACATGCACATCTAACATATCGTGGAAATTGCTTCCAAGCTCTAATGTCAAGTTATAGCAATACAATAAGTAGCAGAAAAAAACCTTTCAAAACTGAAGATCCATGTGCAGACCTGCAGCTTCCTCGTACTAGGAAATCTGTCGATGTTTGATCCTATCAAACTTTCCTGTATAAGACTTCTGGATTACTTTTCTTCATCATCAGATCTATGCACAAATGTTAATGTTATTTGTATATTTTAGCTCCTGGTCCACGTTCAGCTTCTTGCTACATGTCCTTATCATGCACATGTAAGTTAGAAATCTCACATGGACAGACGTTCCTGCAGACACTAATGTTGATGGGCCAAGGCAACAAATGGATTTAAGCATATAAAGAATAATTAATATCATAGCATACCTTAGTTATTCTGCTTTTAATAATTCACCAGCATTCAGTCATGGTAGGGGACTTGTTGCCCATGAAGAAGGCGTGAGGTTTATCCTATGCCACACTGGGGGTCCACGGCAGCAGAATGTCTCTGTAGTAGTACTGGATAAAAAACTGGGCTGTATTAGATTTAAAAGATTAAACAAGGACAGGAAGCAAGAGATAAAAGATTAAACAACCAAAAAAGATTGTAGTAGCTAGAAGAGAACAGGTACCTGAGATGATGGTCAAAATAAATCTCATTTGATACATTTTTACAAATAATTATTTCAAGTGTACAGAAGATGGAACCCTTAAGGTCCTCCTGTCTTTCCTACCCACTTGTCTGTTATTCCCCTCTTTTCATTGACATTCTTTTTCTTCCCCCATCATATTCAGCTTGAAGCATAGGTCCCATTTCATCTTTTCTTCATCAAATACATGTGCAAATATGCATTTTATTAATCCTAATGGGTATGAGAACTGCTGCCCGATTTACGGGTGTGAATTTCCTCATGGAAAAAACTACACTGGTATAAATCCATGTCAGGAAGAATTAACACTAACAATGTCAGTCTAAGCGGTTTTAAACAAGCATAGCAGTCTTTACATGGACAAAATTACTGTATGGAAACAAAACTAATGTAAAGAAAACTATTGATTTCAATGGTATTTCTTACTTGAATAAACTGCTACATTGAGCAATCTGTTGTGCACAATAGACTTGCTTCCTCCTGACTAAAAAGAGAATGCTGACTCTGAGTCACAGAGTCATCATATTCATGAGCTGTCCCAACCTTTAAGATGTCACTGGACTGTCCTCAAATAATGCAGTTTTTAAAAGAAAAGCCACCAGTGTTCCTTTGCAAAATACATCAGGACAAACATCTGATTATGTTTTCCTGCTGCACCCTTATCACTTCCAGTTCTAAATTACAGAGCTGAATCATGCACAACAGCTACACGTTCTTGTGTTCCTAGCAGAAGCCAGCACAGCTTGCTTAGAAACTACATGACTGAAGTGAGGACAGTGCCCCTCTACATGAAATAAACCAAAACAGAGGTACTGGCAAATGCCATACCACTAAAGAAAATGTCTCTAGCATATCTCAGGGAATTTCTCTTAAATCTGTATACAAGAAATAGATTTTCATTAATAAGAAACACTAATGTTGCACAGAAGCAGAGACAGAAGTGTACGCCAAATTTCAGTATGTAAAGCATGGTATGTATTTACTATGGACATTTAACTGACACAAGGTTCCCATCCTGTTTAGGTTAGGTATCTGGTGTTTGATTTGTCAGGGAAGATCATTCTAACAAGGATGTAAAAGCTTCCTACCATTTGTTCACATAACATTTGTGCTTCTCATTTGCAAACCCTGGGATCATTATTTATAGATAAGGGGACTCTGGACTATCACACAGGAATGAGAGAGTTCTTCATCTGTTGATAATTTATTCTAGTACCGCTGTTACTTCTGGCAGTTCAACCATTAGACACAGTCAAACAATAAAAGCTCACAGCGTGGTGTGTATCTCTGAAGTTTTGCTCTGCTTTTGCAATTTAGGCAGCAATATTATTTTGTGAAGTAGGGGCAAAATTCTGTGTACCATGCAAATATATTTTTAGGTCAGCTATGTGCATTTTCTGCTGCTGAAACAAATATAAGCTACATATTACCAATGACAGAATCTGACATTTATTTTCAAATACTGTATGCTCACTGGGTTCAGAATCATGTTTGGATGTGAGATAATGAGCAAAACAAAATCCACTTTTAAAATATTAACTGTTTTATAACCCTTGCACATTTTACTATTTTATCCTTGTAATCATAGCTATGCTCATAGGTCCAAACAAATATCTATGATAGCTGACAAGATCACCAGAAGCTGACAGAAGTTGTTAGTTATCAGTCATTTGTACCTGCAGCAAGGTTAACATGGCACTACTGTCCTGTTCATCAGTCTGCTTTTCCAGTTCCTTATTATAGGGAAATCTTGACAGACAGTTTGACCATCTCTACTAAGACCAAGCAATTCCTCTTTCCCGTGTCTACAGAAGGACATCCCATGGTTTTGGTCTTGGTGCCTGAACAATTGACTTTCAAGAGAGGGTGCGTGGTGGGTAGGCAGCTCTCCAAACTCCCTTGCTGACAATGGTGATATAACCCCTCCTTGTTTGGCCTTTTGGAAAAGTTAAATGACTCCTGGTGTCGCCCAGCCTGACAGGTACAAGATGATGCTAGAATGCCTGATCTGTTCCAGGAACTGAGAGATAGATGGTGACACACAGCCTTATGTGCACTGGGCACAGAAGACCTTACATTTGGATGATACCCATTATACTTCAAAGACACAGAGCCCTTTTGACACTAAATACAGAAATGCAACCTGTCTCGACATACGTTGAAGTGCTTTAGAAATGCAAAATGCACACCTTGCAAGTTCGCAAAATGCACTGAACTTCAACATGCAATTTCTTCCGGGGGGAAATAGCTATATTTTTTATTCATGATTTCTAGTGAACAAGGATAACCCCACAGTTATGAACTTAAATGAGAAAGATTCAGGTTAGATATTAGGGCACATTTTAAAATTAAACTCTGCATGAATTTTGCAAGGACATTGATACCCATCCCTAGAAACCTTTGAAAAAGAGAGAAAAGATGTAGTGGGGCAGCTGGTTGAACTATATGAATGCCTGAGGTCAAGTCCAGCTTTATTTTTGTATGATACTCTCTTCTGTAACTTCCTTTGAGGAATATCACAGGACAGCCCCCCTCAGCCTGGCTGAAGCATGTCCATGGCAGATGAGATGACCCACAGACACCTCAAGTAGCCATGTAGGAGTTGGAAGCTACGTCAGCTTGGGTGAATTCCTCCTAATGCTGACTCTTCACCCTGATAAATGTGAGGCACAAGACATGGGGACAGACATTATCAGAATTAAAAGCAAAATAATTATGTGAGACTCCCCTTTCTCAATATTAAAAGGCAGAAAAGGGCTGCCTGTAGGTTTTGCAAGAAAGCCACTGAGATATTATTATCAAACATACTCTCACTCTGCACTTTCTGCACAGCTAGAGCACAAGACAGCTCTAGACTTTGGCTTTTTTAATCAGTTTCTTGCAGGCTTCATTCCAGCATGGATTATAGAATTGAAGAGGAGCAGCAGGGTGGGAGACATCTATTAGGACTGAAGAGCAGCTATGACGCTTTTCAGAGGAAGCGTGAGAAATGCTTCATAGGATGCCAGTAATGAGCAGGAGGCCTGCCCCATCCTGTAAGTTCTTCAAAACACTGTCCAGAAAGTGCTTATTGCATAACTTCTAGAATTTTAGAATTAAATATAATCAGGGTGATGGCAAGAGGGTCTTTAATTTTAGCAGCATTAGATAAAATGCAGGTGACAAGGGGTCACTGTCATGTTGAGAATATGCAGTCTTCTTTATGACCTGAAACACTGTGCATAGTTCCTACTGATTATGTGTTTATATCCTGAACAGATACATTTCTTTATGTTTCCAACGGGTCATCTCATCAAGGAAGCCAAGAATTGAAAGAACCCCAAGGAATTAAATACTAGGACAAATGAGTATTGCTGTGGGGTCTTGTAATTTTTGTTCAAAGTATAATATAATTTTAAAAAATATTCTGGAGTATATTTAAGTGGGCTGAAAAAGGGAGGAAAGGAAATATTGCCTGGTCCCCTTGCAGCTGAAAGAGAGAGACAGATAAGGAAGTATTAGCAAATTTACATTGCCAAGACACAAACTTTTAATAAACCTTATGATGCAGGGCCAAAGATTTATTTATTAAAACCAAAGATGTTTTATATGAATATAGCATCCAATGCCTAAAGGTTAAACGTAGTCTCATTTTAATATGGTGTTTGGTTTAGATGATGGCAGACACAGGTGGGAATTTTCTGTCTCTTTTCCAAGGCAGGATTTCTGAAGTATCTGATGACTGATCCCAAGACAAAGGGCTGGACAGCCAAAGGAAGATTAGTTTCATTTCATGAAGAATTAAGGGATTTCTTGACACTAACAGTATGCGTCTTCAGTGACCAAGACTGCAGCACAGCGCTGCCATGCAAGGCTCATTAATCCACAAATAGCCACAGAACGTGGCTTCTTCTCCAACTCCTTTCTCTGAACTTTTTGCAATTTGTGGCTGTAATTAAACTTTAAAAATGCATTTTAATAAAATGGCAGAAAGCAGGCATCTTTCAGTGCCCTACATTCACTTTGTGAGGCCTGTAACCTTCCTGTCATCAAGGTCAGCAGCCTCATTAGCTTTGCGGTGGCTGAGCTGTAGTGAATAAGCCAAGTTCACAGTCCTCTACAAATGCAGCTGTTTACAGTACTTCAACACTTAAAAAAAAAAAGAAAAGAAAAAAAGGAAGTTGATCGATAATTACTACTCCCACAGTGAGACAGATGTGAATTATTTTAAACAGACTGGAGTGCGCTCAGCCTAAAAATTTATTTCTGCTGCATTCCTTTTGAAGCATCTAGAAGTTGTGCTGTTGAACAGAGTGGGTTTCTCTATTTTAGACTGAAAAAATAGCATGAAAAGAAGAAGGAAAAAAAAAGCAAGGAAGCATAATGTATCATTTCTCATAGACTTACTGCTTAACTTCTTCGGTTGGCCAAATAAGCAATAAAGCTGTGTACTTTTGCCTTTAGGATTACAGTATTCTGTATGAACACATTTGTGACTGTGATACTGATATATTTAGCTATATCTATGGACAATAAATGGAGATGGAGAGCCTTCTTTCAAAATTATATAAACCCAAATAAGGGAGCTCAATCTGATGTCAGCTGATGTCATGAAACTGCAGTGTTACAAGTCAAAAAAATCATTTAAAAATGGAAGGAGATAGATGTAGAAAACTGGCCTGCTGGAGTAAAGTCAAGTTTACATCTTGGGCACTTCTTCTGCTATAATTTTTGTTCTTGTAATCCATCAAGGTGCAAACTGCACCAGTGTACATCTATGTATTCTTAGTGGAATACTCTAGTTTTTTTAGGTGGAATTTACATCTCAGTTTTCTGCTTTTTCTTTTTCAAAAAGTTCAGTATTTAAAACATAAACTCTAAACCTTGCTCTCAAAAAAATTACCCCCATTTGATCAAATTTTTAAATTCCCCCAAATAATATTCAAGCAAATTAAAGGCAGGTCTATTGTTCTCTTTCCATGCTTTCTAATTTTTCTTCTCCTTCGTTAAGTTTGCCTCAGAGCTTTCCTTCTCTCTGGCTTGAGGCTGAGCCTGTACTTTGCATCCGAGGCAGTGAGTCAGGGGAAGTGACGCCTCTCTGCAGAAACTTTGCATTTGCCATTCTGCTGACTCAGCAGAGATTTCTGCATGGCCAGGCTGCAAGTCCTGAAATTCAATATTATGCAACAGAATATATCACTTTGCAGCAACATTTTAATAAGAGTTTTAGAAATAAGCTAATAAAGCAATGAAAAGAAGAGAGAGATGAGAGGACAAAACTATAATGCATGGAAGTTATCTTTAAATTTACAGTTTCGTCATATGCTCAGGCATTCATTAATCTGCTGCTGCAATAATATATTGAACCTTTCCTGTTATTAATTTGTGCACTTTATCAATGGCAGTGCTTACTGGCCAGCATTATACATGTACATACAAATGAATAGAGTTAAAAATTTCCTCCTTTTTTTTCAGTTTGACTTCTTAAGGGTTGTGGAGCTCTCAGTTTTCTGACAACTGAGCTTTCAGCACTTTCATCAGTAAGCATCCTTATCAGAAAAGGCACAGAAAATGAGGGACTGAGTTATCTTTTAATGTCAGTCCAACTTCTGTGGGTAAAACAGGTTAGTCCAGACAACAAGAAAGAATCATTGTGTTAAAATTACAACAAAGGAGTACACAGGTGCTCCAGCCTGGACTGCTAAATGCATTTTCTTCATCAGGAAGAGGAGAAAGAGCAATGACCTAGAAGACAAAAAGCAATTGTACAGGGGACATCTAGGGCTGCTTCATTAGAAGCTGCTGCATGTTGTCCAGCCATACCTATATGTCAGCCAGGAAGAAATGTAATACCCTGCATGATTTCAAAAGATTATTTGCTGAACAAGGTATTGGATAAATTCCAGTCCCAATTTAATTCCTGTGAAAGAAAACATAGCTACGTCCCTGAAACACAGGAATGGGAGTATAGATATCAGGAAGTTACTCCTGGCTGAGTCCCAGAGTTTTAGTGAAAAGGATAACCATGCACATCGCAACTGAGCACAAGCAGTTGTTCTGAAGGTATCAGATTCATATGACCCTCTGCTATGACAAAATTTTTGCTCTTTTCTCTCTTCCACCACTCAGCATAGTAGCTCACAGGCTGCATGGCACAGAATCCTAATAAAATCACATTGATTTGTTATGTATTAAAGGTTTGCCAAACAGTAACCCACAAACTTGGGAGAAGATTAATTGCTTCTGCCAAAGCAATTCATCTAAATGCTGCAACAGTTTAATGAGGAAAATGTTGATTTGAAGGTTGCCAGGGAAAAGGATACACGTAAATATTTATACCATGAATCTAAGAGATAACAATTTGACAAAGTTATTCCAATAAAAACTTGTCGATTGAGTAACTATTCTGTCATGGAATCAGTAGGAGAAAAATCCTCCCAGCCCAGCATGGAACATCAAGTAAGAAAATATGAAATCTTTAATTACAAAATTCCTCCTTCAGCATTTTGCTGAAATTATTAAGAGATATATGTGAAGTACAGTTGTTTTCTTTGGCACACAACTTGAATCGTACTCCCTGATAGAAGTGACTGTTGAAAACAGGGCAGAAATAATGAGGACAAAAGCACACGAGTTGTGGCAGGCCTTTTATTATTTCACTGAAAACTGAAAGGGGGAGGCAGGGAATTTTTATGTGAAATGTGTTTCTCATGTTTTGGAGTAAAAGAAATCATAGAAAGAATCAATGAAATATGGTGGGAAACACCAGGAAAGAACACCTCAGAGCTGTGAAAGTCACATAGTGCTCTATTTTGGGATACAAAGGGAAAAGATTAGCTAGAAAGAAGTGAAACTCGGCAAAATTTGCCTCCTGTGTCTCAGTGTCCAGAAACACAGTCCAGAATGTCTACTTTTTTGTCCTGCTGGGCTGAGAGGTGCACACAGCTCCCCTGAGAGATACACACCAAGGCAGCAGCAGACAATGGCCCATGCCCGTGTGGAAGCTGGGAACCAAACATACCTGTGTTCCTGTAAGGTCTCTCAAATCACACAAGGGTTTGGGTTCTTGCTTTATCTTTCCTGATATGGTTGTGCTCCCACCCATGCGCTGTCTTGTCATGGATCAGCCCTGCCCAGCCAGTAAGGACCACATAGCTGCTTGTTTCCTTCTCCCTGGGGGGAACAGGGCAGAGAATCAGAATGGTGAATTTAAGAGAATTCATGGGTTGAGATAAAAACAGTTTAATATACCACATAAAAGAGGAAGATAATAATAATAGCAACAATAATATATATACACAAAACAAGTAAAGAAAAGCACAATTTCTCTAATGATTTTTAAGTATGTATTAAACCAAGAGCTAAACAAAAGTAACAGATCCATTCTGGAACAAATTTTTCAGGTCCAGGTACTGAATTCACTAGTCCCTTTTCAAAGATATGGATGCCAAAATTTTGATGCACTTCTGATCCTTATCTATGTCACACATGGGCATTTACGGTTCACGTGCAGCTGTATTGCATAATGCAAGTGCTTGATAGTGGTGAAAAATAGATGGTGGCCAAACAGAAATGTTGATGTTAGACATATCTATTGATTCAAATAGTCCAGAGATCACAAACTGACCCTTCTACCCAAAGGAACACTTTGAGGATCCCACCCAGTCACCTTTCTTGACATCCATTTCAGCTCACTGTTGTTTCATGCAGACCCGGGGAGGTGCCTTTGGGGGGAAGCCCAACACTGGTTATATGCTGATCATTTTAGAGTTCTGATCTACTTTTTGCTGAAGAGTGTTCACGGAGTAAAAATATTAAGCTGTGTTCTATAGACTGCCCAAAGCAAAAGTGTTTCCTGGTCAGACTTTCTAGCACTAAATATACATATCCAATTCGTATGCCAGAATGGGCCCTTTCTACGAGTTTCTCTTTCCTTTGCCAATGGTGGGTATCATTTTTGACTATTGAATCATTCAGACTTTCTAAACCACTTGTACTGCCATCACCTCCAACATTTTTACCACTTATAGTTGAAACTTAATGGAAAATTCTTTAAGGTAATGCTGTTCTGATGATTATCTGTAGGCCTTCAACTGCAGCCTTGCAGACCTCTTGAGGATGAGTTTGGGAAATCCCTTTTATTTTCTAGTATTTTTAAAAGGAAAACTGTTTTTCATATTTCCCTGCATTGCAAAGAGCAGTATGACTGGCAAGCCTGCAGTCTGTGATCGTAAGCACTGCAAGCAAACCTAGCAGAGAATGAGAAGACGGATGCAGAAATTCTGGCTCCAGGTAGATGGGAAGAGAGTCAGCTCCTGAACAATGACTGCTCTTAGGTCAGCCACTTTCTTGCTGTCAGAAGCCCCTTGATCTAAGCTAGCAGCTCTGTGAACAGTGGCTTTTGTCTGTAGAAAATTGTCTTTGCTAGAAGACTGGCGGGCTTAGTGACATCAAGCAGACCGGCAGAGAGCAGCAGCATCCCTTTCAGGAGCATGAGGCAGAAATAGCAGAAGACAGCATTTCAGCTGCTTGGCTCTGTGAGCCCTATCTCCATGGAGAGGAAACCAGTCACTTTCTAAGATTAGATCCACCTTCGCTTAGCATTCCCTGCACATCCTCTGGTGAATATAAACACAAGATGGCAAAGTCCACACACTTGTCCCTTTTCAGAAAAAATGCTACCATGAATTGGGTGCACATGCTGATAGTGCTTGTGGAGAGCAGAGATATTGTCCAGAGACCACTGGGATGTTCAGCCATGCACCAAACCACGTCCAGAGAGGCGCCTGTCCAGGCAAGGCAGAGCTTGGTGGTCTGCAGCTCCTGGGGTGCTTCTTCTCCCTGGATTGGTATGAGGAAAGGTTAGAGGTGCAGAGCAGAGCACCTGCAGGTCCTGGCACTCTGTAAGGACACCTAGTTGTTTCAGTCTTCATTCATGGCTGGCACCAGACTCACTCAGAGACACAGTGGTAGCATTCTCCTTCAGGACTAGGTGCAGCAGTTCACTGGTGCCCCATTTAACTTCCCAGCTGCCAGCACAGGGCAGCACTGTTAACACACAGTTAAACGCATACTATTTCTCCCCATCCCCAAATGTCAGCTTACCCCACAATTGCCATTTCTATAAAGCCTATGACTTTAAGAGTTGGGTGCTATCCACTGTGTACAGGAGAGGTCAAATCTTACCCAAAACGATTTTCTTACCACTTTGGCTAAACCACCACCCTCCTGTTTCTGTTTACTGACTGCCTTTTTATTGATGAGAAAGAAAACTCATTTTCAGAGTGACAAGAGAACTATTTTTCTCTCATTTATTGCAGTATCAAGCTGGAGAAACTATCAACATCAAGAATGCTGAACAGCAGACGGGAAAATCAGGCCCGGTGGTTCACGGAGGATTTAAAGGGATCACTGGTTCAGAAAAGGTATAATGCAATTTTCTCTGTCACCAACAATTGTACCTTTCCACCAGGAAGGAAAGCTTCACGACGGGTTTCCAAAATGTCTTTAAAAGGTCACACATGCTCAGTCATCTTCCAGTGAGTGCTAGTTAGCAGATACTTTAGGTAAAGCAAATGAGATAGGAGGAACCTTTTTGTCTTCTCATCTCCCACATTAAGTTGTGAGGTGCTGAGCCACCTGTGGACCACCAAACACATGATTCTGAAGTCTGCTTATTTGTACAAAATCCTGCTGATGGATTTCATATGCTTAAGCAAAACCAGTTCACTAGAATATTGTTTAAACTCCTGTTCATTCACAGAAATATTCCATAGGGAAAAAAGTTATTTTTCTGGTTCACAGAGTGTATTTGAACTCTGTCCTGGACTGCAGAGTGTACAATTCATACTGCCCAGAAACACAAAAAAAATCCAAAATATTCTAGCATGAGTGACGTGCTGAATAAACTCAGACCGTCAAGAGTTGACATGAGTGATGTGTATTGTGAACAGCTGCCATATAACTCATTCCAGATATTTGGTCCTTAGCCCCACATTTCGTTCCTTTATAGTTGTTATTTTTATCCATTGTTCAAATTCCCCAATAATAAAATCAAACAAATATGTCTTCTTTCTTATCGAAGCCAATACATTTCTCAGTCTCTTGCCTCACAGCTCAGCTATCACATCACCACTTCATTTAACTTCATTCAGCCAATCCTTTATCACGTAAGAAATTCATGATGGTTAATGTTGTCTTACTGACTGAAGTGATTTAATGATCATTATATCATTCTATTCTATAATATAACGGTCTATATTACATATGCTATAATTAGAATCATATATATAATGTAATTATATAATTGCAGCATATGTAATATAGGCTATTACATTACTGAATAATGTATATGATATAATGAGCATTTTATAATATTAGTTATAAATCATACAGCCATCGTATGTTTATATTTTTGCTAATAATCTCATCGATTTTTAACAATCTGCTCATAAGCTCGTACCAATATAAAAAATTGTTTCTTGCCCACAAAAATTTGCCCTCAAAAAAGGCAACTTATTAGATATTATTCATAATAAAGATTATTTCATTTCCATAACTCATAATATTTCTTGGCTCCCCGACTGAAAAAGTAAAATTCTTTTAAGAACATTGACCCTGCAGATCAGGGTGCTAATACTAAAGCTTTCAGCTGCATCACATCTCTACAGATAAACAGGCCAAATATATCTACAGCATGGGGAATATGCTCTGGATCTTCCCTGGAGTTCAGAACATAGTTTCTTGACATATCTTTAGGGGAGTATTTTGAAGCTTGGTCATAGCCCATGATCTGTTTACAGGAAAGAGCTTCCAACCTAAGTGCAAACACACAGACCTCTCTGGCAAAGACAATTAGTGAGAGTCATTATGTAAAAGGGGATATTCCAGCAGAATTTCTGCTTTACTTATCATGCCAAAAGCTTTATTCAAGGAAATCATGTCCCTTGATTCCTGTTTATTTAACAACATAATTTAGCTACTCATGCAGAGAGAAAAAAAATCCAAATGGTATCGAGACACCTTTTCTCTTTCAGGACAGTATTGGTCCTGAAGTGTAAAAAATCACTTGTAGTACTAGGTCATTACACCAAAACTATTTCAGTGGGTTTTGCTCTACAAAAAACACTGATCTAATTACTTTTCTTTTTCATGCTGTGGGGGTTTTCATTACTCAATGTGCCAGGAAAAAAATACATCTCCATCTATCCACTTATAAGCCTGCTTGATCCTGCCAAAGGGAGCATAAATATCCTATCACTTAAGAATGAGAACAAGTGGTGAAAATAATAAAAAAAGAAAACCCTGCTCTAACAACAGAGGGGAATGGACCCAAAACATTGTTTTCTTTTACAGCTTTGAACAAAAGTCATGATACACTTTCTAACAGCTCTCTGAAAAGGGAACTTCCCCTTCTGAACTGGCTAACACCTCACCAAAGGGAAGTGTACACCAGGTATTTCCTAGGCAGGCACCCACTGCAGCTCTTGCATCCTCCTATAGCTCATCCACACCTCAGGGTACCATACGTGTCTCCACCACCCCCTCTGAGAGCCTCCAGTTTGGCCTCCCCATGTCATACATGCCTACCTGCATCCTTCCTTCTACTCAGGCAGCGCTGCTCAACAGTGGCATTACGTATTTACACTTAGGCAACTAAGCGTAAATTCACCATTCCTGGATGTATTTAAAAGAGGGGTGGATGAGGTACTTAGAGATATGGTTTAATAGAGGACAGGTACGGTTGGACTTAAACGTCTTGTCCAACCTAGTCATTCTTTAACTAAATTCTCCATGGACTGCCTTGAGGGTTAGAGAAGCCATCCTTTGGCTCTGCATTAATGAGATCTCCGTTGGCTGTAGTGGAAACTTAAGATATTTAGTGAGTTTGCACATACCTACAAGTAGACGCCTATATGTAAGTGTTTTAACTTCTGAGCCGAACCCCGGTGTGTACGCTTAGGTGTAAAGCTTTGAGATAATCTCATCATTAACGCAACTTAAACCACTGAAGCCACTGACAAAAACAGAATTCATATTTAATTACTCTGGTTTTGTAATGTGTTTTGAAATATTTTGAAGGCAGAATACTGACTGTTCTTATCATTAGGAAAAAAGCTGCAAAACTAAGAAAAGTAATTAAGATCCAGGCCTAAAGTAAAGGGTTCACCCACCTTTGTAAGGCAGCCATGCACTGCAATAAAGAATAGCTAGCAGGAAATGGCTGGATTTCCCATCCTTCCTGGCACAAGCAGCAGGAGGTCCACTGTGAATACCTGAGCAAATCCCTGATGGCTGCTATTGCTCCATGGCCTTGCTGAAGCTGATCAAGGCACCTTTAGGAGACTAAACGATCAACAGTTTGTAACTTTGTTGTGGTTTAATCCCAGCCAGCAGCTAAGCCCCACTCAGCTTCTTGCTCACTCCCCCTCATGGGTTGAGATAAAGAAAATTTAATAAGTAAAGTGCGTGCCAGCAAAGCAAACCAAGGAATTCATTCCCCATTTCCCACAAGCAAGCAGGTGTTTGGCCATCTCCAGGAGAGCAGGGTTTTATCACGAGTAACGGTGACTTGGAAAGACAAGCAGCATCACTCTGAATGCCACCACCCCATGCCTTCCTCTTCCCAAAGGCTCTTATTAGCTGAGCTTGACATCGTACGTTGGGGAATATCCCTTTGGTCAGTTTGGGTCAGCTGTCCCAGCTGTGTCCCCTCACAGCTTCTTGTGCACACCCAGTGTCCTCGCCAGTAGGATAAAAAGCAGGAAAGGCTTCTGTGACTCTGTGTAAGCACTGTTCAGGAACAACAAAAACATCTCTATGTAACAAAACTTTCTCTGCGTTATGAACACTGCTTTGAGCACTAATCCAAAACACAGCTATTATGAAGAAAATTAAGTCTCTCCCAACTGAAACCAGAACAAAGCTTCTCTGGCTCACCCTTCCAAATGTTGCTTGGGATAGCACCAGCAAGTCAGACTGCATCTTGCACACGTAGTACTTTCCTAATGAAGCCAATTTAAAGACCAAGTCCCAGCTTGACAGTTAAACCCAAAGTAGGAGGTTTGGCTGTATCTGGGCAGGAATTGCAGCTGCTGTGGGTTGGCCTTTAGCCCTGGTGTCATTTTTGGTTAGGTATGGACTCCAGAGGAAGGTGCCAGTGGAGCCAGTCCGTGCCAAGCACATACACCTCGGGAAACAGAGCCCTGACACATATGTTCAGATCTGACCAGTCTGGCAGAAAGCTTCCCACAGTAGGACTGGTGTCCTGTGGGAATATGCATCTCCTCTCTTTAAGTAAGCTGATCAAAGGAACCATTACTCACTTGAGATCTGTACCACTGTAAATAACACCAAAGCCTTAGCCACAAACACTTTACATATGCTACTTAGCAGTGTGTAAGCTATATTCCCAGTCCCTTCTGACTTTTTGCAACTAGTCCAAGATTCATTTATTACCATTCCATGTGTCTAACACTATCCTGCTGATCTATAGGAAAAAATACATAGTAAGCAACAACTGAATATTATAAAAGGCTCCCACTTTTGCTGCTTAATGCATTATCTGACTCATATATCTTTGCATTACCATGAGGTTTCTGGAAATTAAAGTGTTGGGACGTGACTTGCATGGTAGACAAGATTTTCTGGTAGGCTTACAAGGTATCAAAGGATCAGCTGAAATTTGTGTAAGATGTAGGCCTAATAAGTGGAAAAATGGGTGCGTGGTTGTATAACTGTTGACAGCTGGTGCAGGCATGTTCTCATTCCATGTACAAGCACTTTATGTACTGCTGCCTCACAAGTAAACATTTCTCCTTTTTAATCTTGAGGGATAGTTTTAAAGTTGAGTGTCCAAACACGCAAGATATAAAAGAAAACCTTCAGCACTTCAGCATTCCATAAATGGGACTGATTTGTAAGCAGATGTTGCATCAGTCTCAGAAGCCAAGGTGTGAAGCAGAAATGTCCCAGGGCAAGAGGCTTCAGCTCCACAGCCTGCAGCCACAGCAACCTGCTGCTGTGATCTCGGCACATCACACGGGAGCAGAGGGGCAGCATGTGTCAGATGTGCAGGAAGATTTGACACCCACCCTCAGTCCTACAGAAACCCTGTGGCTGAACAGGGAAACTCTGTTCCAGTGAGGTACACTCGATTTTGGAAGCAACTGCCAACCTAAGTATAACACTGAGGTCAGAGGCAAAAGGTCATTGTGCTGTAATTTAAAATGTTTGGGGAATGAACTCAGGAGAGGCTTTGAGTAATGCAGCTTCTATCCTTTTTCTTTAGATTTTGCTATTACAAATTAATTAGAAATAAGCAACATCAGAATTAGTCAATATACTAATTAACTAAAAGGGCACAATTAGTAAAGCATTTAGCGTACCCATGAGAACACTAGGGACGTATCACATCGCACTTTAAGCAAATACAGGAGAGAGTAAAATTTTCACAAGTGTGCAGGTCCAACAGACATGTACAGGAGAACTTACAGGGTCAGTCAGCAAGCACAACTGGAGTCCCTAAAATTACACATGGCAATTTCCCTTTTCCCAAGGGATTTCACCCACTATGAAATAACTTTGCTGAAGACCTCCTTCTGACCAATTAAAAAGAATATAGAGACTGGAATTTGGGCCTTTGGGTGACCACTCTGACAAGTATATAACTTATTGCTTTACTGCAGAAAATTATAGCCAAATCTGATCTGAAATTAATGTCTTAAAATAAAACCTCAAGTTATTTAAATGACAGGCTTAATGGATGGATTTGGGATAGAGCAGGATGGTGTATACATGAGGATATGAAGAACTTTCTCCCCTTTTAGTTACTAGCAGTACCTATGAGGGATAAATATTAAAAGCCACAAAATTCATAGCCCCTACCTGCAAATCTGGAAGACTTGTCTAAAGAAGTCTTAATCTTTCTGATGTTATTTTCCAAGAAACCTTAGAACCCTGGAAAAATTCCAGACAGCTGGATGCTAACAGGAGTCAAGTATGAAAAAGGACTGATAACGAAAGATAATATGTAGACTACTGCTTCTGAGTAACATAGATAGTTGGCTTGGTGATAAAGTATGTATTGGAAGCTTTTCAGGTGAATTTGAACACTTCTAGAATTTTTGGATACCTTTTTCCTTTCTGTCTACTATGTCATCATCTTCAGATCTCAAATGATTTTTTTTAAAAAGTTACTGAACTGAACTTTATAAATGATGATGATGAATGCAAGCCAATTTAAGCAGTTACCTGTGGCAGAGGGTAATTAATTTACTCTGACAGAGGGGAAAAAATTGTGTCTGAGTCTGACCAGACTTTTGTAGGGTTGCCATGGTGTCTGTACTCCCTAAAAGCCAAATCTGGGGGAGGGTTCTCACCCCAAACATACCACAAATCCAAACCTGCTTCATTGTCATCACTTCCAGGCTCTGTCAATAACTAGTAATAAGGTGCTTTCATAATTTTCCTTTCCATGTTTATATAAAACATATTTCTGATATATATGATATAAAGGACCATGCACTGAGGTTTATTCCACTCCTTAACTCTCTGCAAAGAATGCTTGATTCTTGACAGCGAAATAGTCTGTTTATCGTCAAGTATCAAGCTACCCATTAGAAGCTGCCTCTAACCTATGTAACCTATGTAACCAGATTACTGTCTGGACAAGTGCTAACTCTGATATGCCCTGGGGACATCCACATTTCTAAATCCACAGTTCTTTGGAATATGGTTTAAAACTGTCAATATTTTTATTAGCAGACAACCAGATAATTACATCTGATTTTGAATGGAGTCCCCAGAGAAAAGGACCAAAAGGTAAAGGCATGATCTCAGATAACATTCTGATCCTGACAATGCAATCATGAAAACAGAACCGTATGATTGCCAAGAGCTCATTGGCCAATGGACTAGAGAACACCTTGAAGTTACTGAGCAAAGCAGCAGCAGCTAGAAACACCAGGATTTCCTTCTATATGCATGCTACAAATAAAACTATTTGTCAAGTCTTGCATTTCAACATGATAATTGGTTTGTTTTGCTTTTACTTATGGTCTCCCCATTCTTCATACCATTAACCAAGCACCTGACAGGCTACAGAGAGTGTATCCACCCAAACAGGGTGACCAGACCACCTCTGCAGTGTGCAGGGTGCCAGGACAAGGCAGAGACTTTTTGCAGTTAACAATGGACAGTCAGATGGGAATGACCTTTCCTACGACACAATTGCTGACCAGTGCACCCTTCACATGGACAAGAATTTAAGGGGAAAAAAAGTCCTATAGGTGTTTAGACGTTCTGTAAATTTTAACAGGCATTAAATCCTGATTTAAGCTATTTATTCCCAGCTACTTGGACTGATAAGTATGATAAAGCGGTTGGGTGAGTAGCTTAAAGTCATGTTATTTTCAAATAAATACTTTGTTTCCTGCCTTTTTTTATATCTGTTATCTGAGTTTTGAGACTTGAGACATGTAATTGAAATTTTTTCCCTGCAAGAGCTTTCTCTGAGCGCAGTGGACTCCAAATCCTTCCTTTTGATGGGAGTTCTTACATATAGTTTCAACATAAGCAATACTAAACACATCTATGTTTCCACCTCCAAAGTGCTGGGTTTTTCTCTGTGCCAAGCTTTGCTTTCTGTAATATGTAATATTAAAGACATTCTTCCTATGTTCTCTCACTACGTTTTATTTTCTGCTCTTGTCACTTTCCTTAATTGAAATAAAAGAAGCTGTAGCCTGCGAGAGCATGATTTGTTCCTTGTGGATGAAAACATAATGCCCTTCTAGGTTATCTCAGTGGGGTGCGCTGTGACTGCAATGCACCAAAACTCTCTGAAATTAAAAGCAAATAAACAAACTGGGTTTACGTTAAACAAAACAATGGAAAATTCCTATTAATATAAGAGAGCGAGCTTGCAGAAAAGATATGTTCCCTGCTCTTTGCCAAACTCCACACTTTCTTTTCTGCTCAGCAAGAAAAGTGGAACTGTGCTGCGTTTTCCTCATCAGTGACCATGTTATCATAATGATTCTTTCTTTCCTACCATCATAAAATATTACAAACAAGTAACTTAGAAAATTGGTTCTATTACAGCTGCTCCTTGCAGTTGCCCTCACATTGGGATGTAGCACTATTAGCCACATAACTCAGCCTCAGTGTTACAGTGGAAGCAGCACTAGCCTGAAAGTATTATAAAAGTTTTCAGGGTAAAAGGGACATTTTCATCTCCCACAGCTGAAATCCGTGTGATCACTGTCTGTGACCAATAAAATAATAATTTCTACTTCAGCTGTAAGCCTTTGTTAACAGTAACAGGCAAGTCCATTCTATTTCCCTTTACACTACCAACAGAGACATCACAGTCATAAATGAGGGCCATTTTTGTACAAATACAGAACAGAAATGATGATCCTTGCCTCTAAGTTCCCTGTTTGAAGTGTAGGTATTAGTGATGACAAATGTCAGGTTGGCTTCCTATGTGCTTTACATGACACTCTCTAAAATATATAACTACACACCAGTGATAGCAAACCACACCTGTCTGCAAAAGGAAGTACTGACAATAGGAAATTAAACACCTCCAGTTTTTCTTTGAATCCCTACCAGCCCACCTGTGATTATTTCTGCAACTTGAAAAAGAATGAAGACAAAACATACCACTTCATTCTGCTAAATCAGGAAAATTACCCCTACAAAAGTTTAGATGGCCAGAGGGGTCAGAATTCCCATGCTATTCCTTTAGGAGTTTGCTGGGTAAGCAAAATTCTCTTTTATTTACAGAACGGTCCAAAGGCTTGAAAAAGTCCCCAGAAGCCTTTCATAGAATCATAGAATCATAGAATGGTCTGGGTTGGAAGGGACCCCAAGGATCATAGAGTTCCAACNGGAAGGCTGCAGTGAGGTCACCCCGCAGCCTTCTCTTCTCCAGGCTGAACAAGCCCGGCTCCCTCAGCCTCTCTTCGTAGGAGAGGTGCTCCAGACCTCTAATCATCCTTGTGGCCCTCCTCTGAACCCTCTCCAACAGTTCCACATCTTTCTTGTATTGGGGGCCCCAGATCTGGACACAGTACTCCAGATGGGGCCTCACGAGGGCAGAGTAGAGAGGGACAATCACCTCCCTGTCCCTGCTGGCCACCCCTCTTCTAATGAAGCCCAGGATACCATTGGCCTTGAGAGCTGCAAGAGCACACTGCTGGCTCATGTTAAGTTTCCACCAGAATCCCCAAGTCCTTCTCAGCAGGGCTGCTTGATTTAGGCCTTTGATTTGGAAGATATTTTGCAGACTAGGCCACGCAGAATCCTGTTGTGTTTCGGAAGGAATTGCAATGGTAATGGCACAGGTAATGGAATTAAGCATGAGGGCAGAAGCATTTCATGTAACTGCTCTTATCAGCATTGAGAGCATACTTGGACATCGATCATAGAACCACAAAATATCCTGAGTTGGAAGGGACCAATAAGGATCATTGAGTCCAACTCCTGGCTCCACACAGGGCCAGCCAGGTCACATCACAGGACTGAGTGCATCATCCAGACGCTTCTTGAACTCAAGCTTAGTACTGGGACCACTTCCTTGGGGAACCTGTTCCAGTGCCTGACCACCTTCTCAGTAAAGAACCTCTTCCTCATATCCAACCTAAACCTCCCCTGTCACAGCTTCATACCGTTCCCTCAGGTTCTATCGCTGGTTGCCAAAGAGGAGAGATTGGCACCTGCCCCTTTACTCCCTCATGTCAGGAAGCTACAGACTGTGATGAGGTGTCCCCTCAGCTTTCTCTTCTCAAGTTGAACAAACCAAAGGACTTCAGCCTCTCCTTGTAAGACTTCCCCTCCAGACCCTTCATCCTTGTTGCACTCCTGTGGAAGCTCTCCAATTTTTTTTGTCCCTTCTAGCTAACTCTTCCTCTGTAGCTAATCCAGCGCCTCAGAAAGCTTTAGTACATATAGATTTATAAAGGGAATGTTTCTTATCTCCATAGTTTGCAATTAGCTTTCTCTTTCTTCAAGTCCTCTGCCTTAGTAAGTTTACACCCCCACAAAACTGAGTTAAAAATAGAAATAAGATACAGAAATGCTTGCTCAAATTCCAGGAGTTAATCTGTGCTCCCAGTATTTCTCATGAGAGGTTCTCTCTTTGATCCTCCCTCTGACACCTGGCCATGGCTGTGGCTAAAACTTGAGCTATGATGCAACATGCAAAAGGAATTCAGGACCTCAACACTCTCAAGGTGTCATAACAACAAAAATACAGTCCACAAACACATATTTGTGCAAATACCCATAAATATAGCACTTTGTCTACTAGTAAGCACTGCAGAGCACGAGTCCCCAAAGGTAAGCACCAGGGATATGATAACCAAGTCCTTCTGCAAATCTTACTGTGACTTTTAACAGCTACATCACCTCTGGGTGATGTTTCAATGCAGCACTCATCTTACCAGAATAATTTCTGTTTCTACATATAAAGAAGTCCGTTTGAATTAGTCCTGGACATAAAGATAAAGCTGCCCAAAATGTAGTCATTCCCCAGGTTTGGCAGTCCGTTTGCCTAAAGAGTGATTGAACTGTTTGGTGAGGAGGAGCAGCCTGCTGTGTTTTGAGGAAGCGCACCAAATATTGCATTACAGTAATTAAACAGGTTTAATGAACCCAGAATTCTAATTCAACCTGAAGTTCAATGCCAGTTCCTGTTGCAAAGTAGCTAAGAGCTTACGTTAGATACTTAAACATGAATTAGCATGCCTGAAACAAAAGAAGACATCTGTGCTAATAAACAAAATTACTTTGGTGAAAAAAACCATACAGCAAGCCTCACACCCACATGGCAAGCTTCTCTTCCAGTCCAAAATAAGGTCCTAGCTGATGGGATGTGATGGGATGGCCTGTGATGTTCCCTAAACTGTACCAAATATATCACCATGGGGCTGTGTCCAGTCCCTGTAGAATTTACTAACATAGACACAGTTTGTGTATCTAACTTCAGCAAGCCGCGTTTTTAATTGAACCATCTGTTGATAGCGTTTCTTCAGAGCCACAGTACGTGTCCAGGGCTTTGCTATTTTAAGGTGGTTTATGCTGAGAAGCATGTGTCCAAGACTGTCCTATGGCCAACATGATGTAAGCTTATGCCCTAATGCTAAACCCTCTTACCTGGCAAAATGCAGCATCGCCACACAAATTTCTCATTTGGAATGACCTATTCTAACTCAGAAATTGTGCCCAGGAATTGCCAAGTGCTACATGGCCTGGGTCAAATCTTGAAAAGAAAAAAAAAAAATTCTAAGAATTTAACAATTGAGAGCATCTAGATCCCATACCCAGGGACATACTCTGGTATGGCTTAATTTATGAATACAGATGTAGCCAGAGAGGCTGCTTTTATCCATACATATATTCCATTAGTAGCTACAGGCAGTCAAACAGTACACAAGGCAGGACTTCCTTCAGCAGTCTCAGTCCCCATGTACAATGTCTACAGAACAGTTCCATGGAAGAAGTAATTATATTGACAACAACCCCAGACAACATCGTATTTTTCTCTGGGAACTTTCTCTATCCAGGGCTTTGTATTAGCAACAACAACAAAATGATGTGACTTCTCTTTTTTAAAGGTAAATATTTGTTTGGACATTAAAAATTAAATGGTGCATGTGACATACATCACAATAAATCATTTTGAATGTGCTAATATTTAAAAAGAACATCTTTAAGATTTGGAGGCTGCAAATCAAAGACTAATGAAATCTGTGGGAAGACTGCTACATACTTCAGCAAGGGCAGGCGCTAGCTCGCAGTTCCAGCAATGTTAAATTTCCAGTAATTCTGTTAGTTAAGTGGGAATTCCTCCAGCTTTGAAGAAACGTGCATAAGAGCCAAATTCAATCCAGAGTATTTTTGCAAATATTTTTTATGATCATGCCAAAATACCTGGCGTGAAAATAATCAAGATACAGGAAATTCCTGTCACAATTACTAACATTTGTTTAAAATATTATATACCCCGAGTATAAGGGCAATATACATTGTCTCTGGTTTTGGCATATCCAATGTTGTGTTGGGTTTGTTATAACATTTTTAATACTAAAAATACACAGCTTTTAGGCCAAGACTTTTATATACAGCATATTGTATGAGCCAAGAGGATGTACTGAATAAAACCTTGAGGCAGTCTTTCCTGGCTCTAGCTGTTATTCATGGGACAGAATATACTTCCTAGGCATGCAGACTTCATAAAGCTGAAGAATTGATTTGTACTGCCTGGAGAAGAGAAGGCTGAGGGTAGACCTTGTCATAGTCTATGGCTTCCTGACACGAGGGATCAAAGGGGCAGGTGCCAATCTCCCCTCTTTGGCAACCAGCGATAGAACCCGAGGGAACTGTATGAAGCTGTGACAGGGAAGGTTTAGGTTGGATATGAGGAAGAGGTTCTTTACTGAGAAGGTGGTCAGGCACTGGAACAGGCTCCACGGGGAAGTGGACTCAGAACTGAGCTTGACTGTGTTCAAGAAGCGTCTGGACGATGCACTCAGTCCCATGCTCTGACCTGGCTGGGCCTGTGTGGAGCCAGGAGTTGGACTCAGTGATCCTTATTGGTCCCTTCCAACTCAGGATATTCTGTGATTCTATTAATTCATCTGCAGGACAGAGCTATAATCCAAAATTAATTTGACAAGCTGGAAAAGTGGTCTCAAAACATAGGTACAAGTGCAGAATATTACTTTTCAGGAGTAAAAGTTATTTGCAAAATACAGATACGGGGATAACTCAGTACATACTCATTCAAAAAAGGTTTAGCACAGAAGCCAACATTAAGATGAAAAATCAGAAGTGCAGGGTAGTGGAGGAAAGCCACAGTGGCATATATAAACATAAATATGCTTCTACGGACACATAAGGAAGTAATATTTCTGTTCTACTCTGCTTTAGTAAGACTTTACTTGGACAGCTGTACCTTATTTGGGCGTCAGCATTACAGTAAAAGCTGTAGCAGAAAAGCTATACATGACAGTTGTTCCATTGGGATGGCTTTTTGAGTTTAACTACTTTTATGACCTTAATTTCAGAGATGTTTGCATGGAAGCTGAAGAGGATGTGAAGAGCACTCGCTGCGCCAGTAATATCTTCTTCTGGACACTGCTTTTTATAAGTGAGATAAATTGTATAAATATACAAACACTTCTCCTCATCTTAAGTACTTCTCCAGACTTGAACTGAGTAGCCAATGTACTGCCTTCAACAGGATAAGGGTAGAGACAAAAATGAAGCGGACCCCAAAGCTGTTTTCATTAGCCACGAAAACGCAGATCCTCAAAAACCTATTGTTAGAAAAGTCAGTATTAATTAGGTGGCAAGTTCTTCTCCTCAGCTGAACTCATGCCTCACCTTATTTTTTTATTGGTATTTATATTAGAAATAGCAATAAATAAAGAAATATCACAGTTCCTTTGAATTCTATTTCTGACATGAGACAGATTTATCGCTCTGCTTGCAAAATGAGCAGGTTTCTGACGTTATTTTCTTTGTTCAGGGCTCTGAAGCACTCTCGATCCCTGGGGCAGTGATAAGAGATTTGACATTCTTACTTTTTGTCGTGTAGACCTTTGACAGCTTTCAGAGAGAAGCAGTTACAATGAAAAAAACCCAAACGTGTCAGCACTGAGCATCTTTCTCCATTGTGCTGTCTGGAATGAGCCATTTCCGTTCACCATGCTGCTACGTAAAAAAGGACAGAACTCCGCTGTGTTGTCATACAGGCACAAATATTTCTGGCTTCAAACCTTCAGTAATGTCATAAATTTACTCAACAACAGCCAAGTACTTCAATAAAGGCGAACATAAGTGCTTATGTAAATATAGAGGAGTGTTTAGTTCTCTTCAGGTGAAGAAGAAAATTATTTCCCTCAGCTGCTGCCTCTCCCTTTGGAGTTTACAGATGCTTAGCATTTTTTAGGGTTTTCTCCAGTAATAGCATGAAAAGTGTAAATACAATTCAGCACTATGCACTCATCTTCACTGCTTTGCAGCTGAATATTGCATACAATGGAATCAGTGACCTCTTCAATCGCAGACTGTAACAGAATGAAATAGGTTTCAATCTATATTCCTTTTCCCTTTCTTGCTTCCTCAGTATTTAAATCAACATACCAAAAGGACAGATTCTCCCTGCACCATAGTGCTTTTGTTAATACATTAGCAGCTATGAACCCACAATAGTAATTCTTTTCTCTCCATACCTCTTTCACTGGCAACCACCCCCAGCAAAACATACTCAAAACAAAAACAAATTCTGTCTTAAAATTCTCCACAGCCACTCTGCTCCTAGATGCCTTTTCAAATAAAAAAATTTTAAAAGGCTTGACAGTATGGAGTATGGAGGCTAAAATCCAGGGATACTTTTGACCAAGTAGCTCTTCTGCTCACAAGATGCTAACATATCTGTCAGCACAATGACCTGACTGGTCCTGTTGATACTGGCCAGACCCTCCCCACTGTTTATGTAAACCCTTCTCACTGGAGCCAGAGGAAATGGTTACTAAACACTTGTTATTAAAAGCCCTAGCAAAGTGAAGGGATTTGCACAACAAGCTGATAATACACTGGGCTTGCAAGTACGTGGAATGGCCATGGTGAATGGGGAGGGTAGAGTTTTAGTCATAAGCAGAGAAGCTCTATTCTGTACTCCCAAGAAAGAAAGTAAGAAAGAAAAGAATTGGCAGATGGGAGGATGTGACAGCAAGTTGTCACCTCACCCACACACAAATCAAATCCCTTACCCCTGTTCACTGCAGTCCCCGGGCTCAGTCAGAAATGGGAAATACTGAGATGCTTTGCAGTGCCCTGAGCTTAGCTGTGGCCACACTCAGTCTTCTGCTTCATGTGTAGATCAAATGCTACATATGTAAATCAAGTGCAGCCACATACTGGACTGGATCTGGATCTGTGGGTACTGGTTGACACTGACCTAAACATGAGCCGGCAGTGTGCCCAGGTGGCCAAGAAGGCCAATGGCATCCTGGCTCATATCAGGAATAGTCAGCAGGACCAGGAAGGCGATCATCCCCCTGCACTTTCTCTGGTTAGGCCGCACCTCGAGTACTGTGTTCAGTCTGGGGCTTCTCACTACAAGAAAGACATTGAGGCCCCTGGAGCATGTCCAGAGAAAGGCAATGAAGTTGGTGAAGGGTCTGGGACACAAGTCTTATGAGGAGCAGCTGAGAGAACTGGGACTGTTTAGCCTGGAGAAGAGGAGGCTCAGGAGAGATCTTATTGGTCTCTACAGCTACCTGAAAGGAGGTTGTGGTGAGCTGGGGGTCAGCCTCTTCTCGTAGATAACTAGCTAAAGGACAAGAGGGAATGGCTGCAAGTTGCGCCAGGGGAAGTTCAGGTTAGAAAATAAGAGAAGTTTCTTCTCAGAAAGAGTGGTTAGGCATTGGGTTGCCCAGTGTGGTGGTGGAGTCACCGTCCTTCGGGGTGTTCAAGGAAAGGTTGGATGAGGTACTTAGGGACACGGTTTAGTTAGTAATATAGGTGGTAGGGGGATGGTTGGACTAGATGATCTTGGAGGTCTTTTCTACCCTCAATGATTCTGTGATTCTGTGTGATTTTTAATGAGCAAAAATATAGTCAGCAACTTCAAAGGAAGTTGTTATTCTCTTGTACCCAGTGCTTGTGCTGGTGGAATACTGTAGTTTCACATCTGACCCCCAGGACAACAGTGACAAAGACAAATCATAGCAAGCCCAGCATCAGCTTACTGCAATGGTTGAAGCTTTGGAACAACCAATGTACAAAGGGATACTGAAGGAACTGCATTTGTTCAGCTTGCAGAAGAGAAAGCTGCAGGAGGGAGACCTAGTAACAGGCTTACATTTCTGAAAGGGAATTTATAGAGAAGATGGAGTTAGACTCTTTTCAGAGTTGCACAGCAAAAGGACAAGAGAGGATGCAATCTGCAATAAAGGAAATTCCTATCACATATGAGAAAAAGAAATCCATACCAAGGGTAACCTGAACAGACTGCCCAGAGGAATGGTGGAATATCCATCCTTGGATAGTCTCAGTTCTGGGCACAGTCCTGAAAAAAACCCTTCTACCTTCAAAAATAACTCTGCTTTGAGTAGGAGTCTGAACTAGGTAACCCGCCAATGTGCCTTCCAATCTGCATCTTTCCAAGAGTCTCTGATGCTAAGTATTCACCATGAAAACAGGCACACATGTCTAACAGTCATTTCTCTATTTGCTTGCAAAAGCAATTGCTACAGCAGAGCATGAATTTCAATGCACAGAGATGGAGCAGAACTTCAGGGGCAAGATCCTGCTTGTGGCTCAGGAAAAGTGTTAGGCCTTGATAGATAATGAAAGTCTAAGAGTCAGTCATAATTATAACCTAATGTTAACTGAGCTATACAAAATGTCTAAAATAACAGCAAAACTCTTTAAAAATTAACTAGGACAGAAGGAAAAAAAAAAAAAGCAGCTTTGCAAAACACTCAGGTTTTACAGACAGGGAACTTTACAGTCAGGGAGCAGCAAGAGTTGGGGCCATTCCCTAAGGAGGGTGAGCTGGGAGCTGAGGGTGACTGCCCATCCAGCAGAGCCCTCAGAGGCCAGGGCACAGCCCCACAGCACCTGAGCTGCTGTGCTGGTAACAGGGTACAGGGACAGTCCCAGTCATAGTGAGGACATGAATCAGGTCCATGGTCCATCCAGGGACCATCAGGAGATTAAGGATAAAGACAGCACTGAAGACAAGGCTGTAGCAAAGGTCCAAGACTCATCCAAGAGACAGGACCAGAAAGACACAGCTGGGCAGAGCCCCAGACACAGCACAGGGCCAGGGCTGGATGCCCAGACCTGAGCCGTCAGGAAGTGGGAGGGTGGAGAGTCCAGGTGAGGGCCACTCAAGCCTACTAGTGAGAAACTCATGCTGTAAAGGCTCATCTATTAAAACACAAGTCTTATGAGGAGCAGCTGAGGGAGATGGGATTGTTTAGTCTGGAGATAAGGAGATTGAGGGGAGACCTCATCACTCTCTACAACTACCTAAAAGGTGGTTGTAGTGAGGTGGGGATTGATCTCTTCTCCCTGCTAGCTGGTGACAGGACAAGGGGAAATGGCCTAGTAGCACCAGGGAAAGTTGAGGTTGGATATTAGGAAAAATGTCTTTACTGAAAGGGTTGTCAGATATTGGAACAGGCTGCCCAGGGAGGTAGTTGAGTCACCATCCCTGGAGGTGTTTAAAAGAAGAGTAGATGTTGTGGTTAGTGACATGGTTTAGTGCTGGACCTAGTAGGGCTGGATAGGTGGTTGGACTTACTGACGTTGAATGTCTTTTCCAACCAAAACCATTCTATGATTCTATGATTCTATCTTGTCTAAAGCTATGTGGTCCCAGCCTGTAATTATCAAATCACAATAAGAAAAAAAATACTTGGTGACTCTGAAGACCATTTTCCAGAATGCAGCACAAGATGAAATTTATTTCTTATTAATGGAAAAATTACAGCTAAGTGTGATTCAACTAAACAAACCTTCCTACTGCTTAGTAATAAATCAAGCTATGGCAAGATTCCTAAACTCCTTAGTATCATGCCTTCTACATTTATAGCGGCATCTCACAGGTCAGACCTATTTACTGTAATATTAGAAACTGATTGGCATCTTGACTTTTTACCTCCATTCCAGCTTGTGCATTGTGGTCACACTTCCAAGAGAAATTGAAAATGTTATCTAGGCCAGATTCATTTCAGTGAAGTACACAAAGGATAAATTTGACCAGCTGTCACAGATTTCTCAATTTATTTTAGAATAGTTTCAACGATGTTAAATAAGCCTCCCCAGAAATTGGAAAGGCTCCATCAATAGCTATACTTAATACCAATAGATTAAATGCTGAGCACCAGCTCTGGCATTGGTTGGAAATGTGACTCTTACTGTATTCCCTATCACATGTCAAAGGACATTTCATGTATGTTCCTATCATTCCTAATGGTAGGAAGTTCCTTCTGCCCTCTATATGATATATATTGTTTCCTAATCATCCGGCACTCAAATCTGTTTTTCCAACATGTACAGCACCCTCACATATTTGCATCCCTGAAATTTGTGCATGTTATGAATTTACATGAAACAAGACAAAAATGCTATCTTTAGGGGTGGTTCATTGATGTTATGATATCAGTGACAGCATCCACCCAAGACATCCTGAAAAAATTAAAATTTGGGTCTATGCAGAACTTCTGCCATGAAAATAAAGCAATGCTTCCCACCATGAGACAAAGTTATCACCAGTATGGGTGAGCATATGGGTAACGAGCTAAGAACTGCTTGAAGTCTCTTGCTGGCATTTTAGCAACAGCTTTTGTATCATTTTCCTTCAGCAAAGTTCACAAACTGAACCAAGTCTTCTGTGTTTTAACAGATAGGAAAACTAGTTTATCCCATCCTAACTACTTAGAGCTTCACCCTACTGATCACTGTTACTGTTGTTGTTCCTGGCTCATGGAGCTGTGCAGCACATCACCATTTTTCATCTTGAAGGTAGGCATACTACTGATCAGGGGAGAGGAGAACACTGCGTTCACAGTGCTCCTGATGAGTTACTTCAGGTACCAGTGAGCACACTGGTTACAAAGTCAGGACAACTGTGCAAGACCGTTCATCAGCTGTCTTAAGCATCTTGCCTCCACATCAGGCAGGAGTGTGTTGATAACGGGCCAGGGTGGCAGAGCTTCCAGCCCCACTGTGAATCTCAGCAGCCAGCTGAAGCTCTGCCAGAAGCGCTCCCTCCTCTGGGAATGCTGCACATCGGTGCTGCTGCTGCTTTTCCTTCTGGGCTTCTCATACGTCAACATGATATTCATTCACTAAAAGAAAGTCTGCAGCAGTGTAATTAAAAGTTAGCTTTTAATTGTGAAGTTTCTCATTAAGTGAAATCAGCATGTTCTGTATAAAATAATTCTTTCCTCATGTTTCCTTTGGGCCACTGGTTTTTTTTTTCTCAGTGCTGGCACATTATCATTCTGGGGCACTGGTAAGCACATTTATTTGCAAGAGTGTTTGCAGTTTCCTAAGATCAGAACCCAAAGCAAACGGCCAGCACCCTGTGAATGACCCACCCTCCACTCTAACCTCATTTCACAAAGACACATGCCTTTCTCCATGGGAATAACTGCCTTTCTTATATCTGGTTACATTCCCCTGTAGCCAGAGGTTGGAGCTATTCTTTGATTTCCTCTTCTACAAATAAACAGTTATCTCTATACCCATGTCACTCGGCTGTCTCAGTTCCCTTCTGGAGCCTTATCAATGATTTAATCAAATTCAATATTTTTTTGCCAGTACCATAAAAATCTCTGCCTATCCCTTTGATAATTCTGTGCTCTTAGCACCAGAGGCTGTCTGGAAAGCACAAGTGAAGTCTACAAAAATCAATTATTATTGTCACTAGTCTTACAGAATCACAGCAACTACAAAAGACCTTAAGGTCATCTATTTCACCATTCTACACCAAAGTAGGATCGCGTGTATCCAGATTATTCCTGGTAGACATGTCTCTAACCTGTTCTTAAAGTTCTTCAAAGACACAGATGCCATGACCTTGCCCAGGCAGCTTTTTATTCCCTTTTCTATTCTTACTGCTAGAAAACTTCCATGGTGTCTAACCTGCATTTTCTGATGTAATTTAAGCCCTTACATCTTGTTGCATACATGTATCATAGAGAACAAATTATTCCCTTGATCTTCACGGAAGTCCTTTACTTACTTGAAGATTAACACTCCTTGTCTTTTTCCCCTGACAATCCTCTCTTCTTTCATCCAAATAACCCTCGTTTGTTCAGTCTTTCCTTGCAAATCATGTTTTTCAGACCTCTGGTCCTTTTTTTGTTGATCACCTCATGGATTTCTCCTTTTCTTCTTCCACAAACTGCTTCTTCAGAAACCTCACTAATGTGGTGGCATTCCAACATTTGAATTATGAAAGAAAAGCAGAGTGAAGTACTGGACAAATTCCAGTAAAAAGGAGACAAACTGTAGCACTTGACATGAAGACAATTGTCAGAGGCTCTTCTAAAGACAATACTGAGGAGACACAGAGAGGTCTGAGTGACAAAGACATATTCACAACTGGAACTTTTTGTTTAAAAGAATATGAAACTTGAGTTTTACAGGCGCCTGTCCTCTTCTGCCTATGTGAGATCTATGTGCAGGCAGTTGTGCTGAGAAGCTACTAAATCACAGAATCACAGAATGTTTTGGGTTGGAAGGGACGTTAAAGATCATCCAGCTGCAACCCATCTGCCATGGGCACGGACACCTTCCACTTGCCCAGGTTGCCCAAAGCCCCATCCAGCCTGGCCTTGAACACTGCCAGGGAAGCGGCAGCCCCAGCTTCTCTGGGCAGCCTGTGCCAGGGACTCACCACATTTATTGTAAAAATTCACTTATGTTCAATCCTTATGTTCAATCTTTCAGTTTAAAATTGTTGACCCTTTTCCTGTAACTACAGCAGTCTTTGTATATTGAAAGGCCACAATAAGATCTCCCCAGAGCTTTCTCTTCTCCAGGCTGAACAAACCCAACTCTCTCAGCCTGTCTTCATAGAAGAGGTGCTTCAGCCCTCTGATTATCTTTTTGGCCCTCCTCTGGACTCACTCCAACAGGTCCATGTCTGCCTTGTTCTGGGGGTCCCAGAGCTGGATGCAGTACTCCAGGTGGGGTCTCACCAGGGCGGAGCAGAGGGGGGAGAATCACCTCCCTCAACCTGCTGGCCACAATTACTACAGTTCCAAATGAAATGTATAGGACTCCACACCTGCTTTAGGCTTATTCCTGTTCATAAGAAAAAGAGTTACCTGAACACATCATTCCCATCTGACTATAAAAATAACTCCTCAGGATCTGGTAGACCAAAAGAAATATTGTTAATGGGACTAAATAACCAACAGTAATGACAGAAATTTTGGCAGCGATTGAATACAATTTTGAAAATGAATGTTACAAAAAGACATGTCCTCGAATATTTTTGCCAACTTTTTAATTAAAAAAGTGAGTCATACTTCATGTAACTGTGCTTCCTAATTTTACTGACTCACTGAATTTAGTGATCAGGAAAAGAAACCCATTATCTGGAAAGTTCACAGACTTTCACACCGTTGTAAAAAGTCCATGGGCTAAACCTGTTGAAGCATAGTGGAATTATAATGTTATTTTCTATTTTAATTGTGGTTTTCTGATATAAACTTATTATATTTTAAAATTTTCTGTTTGAAAAAATAAATTATAAACAAATGTGCAATCACCAGAAATGTCATTTACAACTTAAACAACTGGCTAAAATATTGAAATTGTGAGAGAAGACTACAGGCTGGAGAAATAAAAACTGCTTACAGGAAAGGATATTTATTGTTAAGGAATACAATTGAGACTCAAGAATTAAGAATTTTGAAGTTAATCTTGAAATTGTTTCTGTTACTACCTTGATGTACCTTTCAGCAAGTCATTTTACCTTTTCTAGTTACATTTCATTGGTAAAACAAGAATAATCATATATCCTTACTTTGTAGGAGTATTAAGGGTGGTATGCATGTTGGTGAAGAAGGCTATTGTGGTTTTGAGTGATGTGGAAAATTCTTCAAGTAATTAAAAGAGAATTTGAAATTATTTTCTTCCTTTCAACTAATGTTTAACAGCTTGGGTGTCAGCAATAGAATATTTGTCCACAAGCGAGATAGGGACTTAGCAAGCAGAGACTTAGAGAAACAGTTTAAATTCCACAGTTTGTCCCCACATTTGCATGCTCAATACCAAGGAGTAGCTTGGCTGAGAAAAAGTGACTGACACGAACAAAGCAAAGGTTGGTTTAGTGAAGTTCTTTCCTGCTTCTGAGGAAAGCGTTACCTTCTCCTGAGCACCGAATTTGCAGAGCACAGACTTGACAAGGAGTTTGGTTGCCTGAGTTAACTCGGCAACCGGCAGGCAGCTAAAGCACATTTTACTACCGATGGCGCCTGTACTGCTGCATGTGAGTCAAGGGTAACCGAGCTCAATTTGTCAAAGGCTGTCTCAGAACAAGTTGCAGCACACAAAGGAGACATATAAAGCCACCCACAAGAAACTGAAAAATGTAACCCCACAACCCCACTGCTAAGGGATACTCCTCAGCTGGAACTCCGTGACACCCTTTGGGAAGACAAAGTACAGAAAAGTGAAGGTAAAGATGAAAGATGGTGCGAAGATGCCTTTATCCTTAGCTAGGTCTGAACTACTCTGTAATGAAAAGCAGTTCTTAACAACCACCAGAGCAGCCAAAAGATGCCAAAACTAATGATTTCCAGCCTTCAGTAGACAAGATGCCAAGTAACTGTATATGTTGTAAGAACATGCCTTTTATTCCACAAATGCCCTCTTCCCCTCCCCTCTGTCATAGCCTGACTGACAGCACTTGTGGAAGCATCTGCGTGGGCTATTGCTTGCTTTTGTCTCTCTCTCCTCTCTCTCTCTTTTTAATCTTTTGAAAAAACGTAAAAGGTATTGCCCAGAACTGGGGATTCACAGTTCCTGAATTTTTATACAGGAACATTCAGATGGGTTCCTTCTCTTGGACTTACGATTTCAGAAATTAAATGGGAGATGTTTAGTGGCTTAATGGGCAATGGTGAAGAGTTAAGTTGATAACCTGCTTCACGACTATATAAGATCTGAATGTGGTGTGAATTTACCTCTCATTTTCATCTACCACTGCCACACAAAAAAACCCCAAAACAACATTTTTACTAATAATGCAGGACTTGCACTGTGTTCAGATGTTTCAGAACTAGGTAAAAAAAATGCAGCAGGTCTTAAGCTCCTCACAGAAGCAAAAATTTTTGCAGATTTGAAACGTAATTTAAAAGTCAAGAGAAACCCCCCAGATTTTATACAAGGAAATGGAATCAAGACTATGACAGTAGACATTATAACATTTAAGACCGATATATTTCACAGTCAATGTTACTCTGTTATTCCATATTTCTCTACACTTTTCTCTAAAGTATACTGTCAGATTTTCACTATGACTTCTACAAATCACCAGAAACTTGGCTCCTGAACCATCTCTTATCCTAAGAAATGCTGCTTGGGTTTTGCTTTCCCTCATTTTTATTCTTAATGGTAGCAAGCTTTTAGCAAACAGGTGGATCTTGAAATCTGCTCCAAAGGGAATTTCTCTGTGGCTGTGTCTAATATCTGTTGGCTTCTCTGAATCAAATCACAAGGAGATTTCGAAAAATGCTCTGAGAATACACTGCTACATGTTGCCAGTTACAGTAAGCAACAGTTCAGCAGTGCAAACAGCACAAAGAAAACAACATGTCCCCATGTTTTTTGACATACCTGAGGCTGCGAAAACCAGGGAGGGAGTAAAGCTTCTTTGAAAGGAGATTTTTGATTTTTCCTTAATAGAACAGTTAGGATGCACAAATACGAAACCATAGATTGAGCATCACAGCACTCCTGCTAATCAGGGTGTGAGATCAAAATCCTGCAATAACCTAGTTACTTCAGTGCTGGGACTGTTATGGAAAAGAGTGCTGGTGCTAGCAAATGTTGCCCAGAGTAAGAAAAATGGTAGCAGTGGAATGACATATCTGTTTCCACATTGTGTGGACAACAATATTGACCTCTCCTGTACATCTGCTTTAATTACACACCATGTATGGTTCTTCCCAAGCTGTGCTGAGGATCAAATCAAGGCAAAATACTGACAGAGGCTCTTATTTGTAGCAGTCTCATTTCCTGAGGGAATAAGAAGGTCTCTAGTGAATGAGGCAGGGTATTTCTGGAACAAAAAAGCTGATGTCAAGCTTAAAGCAGCTGATATTTTTGCTTATTGTTTTTGCTTCCAGCCTCCCAGCAATTGTTTTCCATCTGCATCTTCCACAGAGTTCCTGTGTGATGCCAGGCTGCCTCTTAGTTAATCTTTTACAGATTATCACTATGTATTTGTTTTCTGTCTTTCTTAAGAGCTGGAGGCTTAACAGAAGTGCTAAATGCCTCTTTGTCCCATCCCAAACCAACCAATTTGGAAGATCTGCTGCAAAGGCATGAGAACTTCACACTGTTTCAGAAGAGAAGGCTGTCTGTATATTCTACCTTCAGAAGACAAATGTATCTCTCTTTTGCTTCATTCTTAGTAAAGAATTCCTTTGTTTCAGTTGAAAATTTCCAAATAAAAATCAGGAGGAGGCTGACACTCAACACTTAGGCTATGACCACATTAGTAAATCCCACGCTCCAGAGGCAGTTCTCTGGCAATGAGCAGCCAATTACCACAATCTGGTTTGCAGAGATACCACTGAATTTTCTTACATCCCAAACCAGAATGGCCACAGCCCATCTCCCTGGCTTGTGCTGATTGAGCTATGCCCAGGCATCAGCTGGAAGGCTGCTGGTTTGCATGGGAAAATTTTTTCAAAAGACCCAGGCTAACAATTAACAATAGAGGCAGTCAAGTATCCTGGCGGTATTTAATCATAGAGTTATAGAATCACAGAATGGTCAGGGCTGCAAGGGACCTTCAAGATCATCCAGTTCCAACCCCCATTCCATGGGCAGGGACACTTCTCACTAGACTAGGCTGCTCAAGGCCCCATCCAACCTGGCCTTGAACACTGCCAGGGAGGAGTCATCCACTACTTCCGTGGGCAACCAGTTCCAGTGACTCACCACCCTCACAGGGAAGAATTTCTTCCTAATATCCAGTCTAAATCTACCCTCTTCCAGTTTAAAACCATTCCGCTCGTCTTGTCACTACATGCCCTTCTAAAAAGTCCCTCCCCAGCTTTCCTGTAGGCCTCTTCAGGTACTGGAAGGCCACTACAAGATCTTCCCAGAGCTTTCTCTTCTCCAAGATGAGCAACCCCCAACTCTCTCAGCCCATCTTCATAAGACAGGTATTCCAACCCTCCAATAATTTTTGTGGCGCTCTTATGTTGGGGACTCCAGAACTGGACACAGTACTCCAGGTGGGGTCTCACAAGAGCAGAGTAGAGGGGCAGAATCACTTCCCTTGACATGCCGGCCACACTCCTTTAGAGGCAGTCCAGGATACAGTTGGCCTTCTGGGCTGCGAGTGCTCATTGTCAGCTCATGTCGAGCTTCTTATCCACCAGCACCCCCAAGCCCTTCTCTGTAGGGCTGCTCTATATCACATCATCTCCCAGTCTGCATTGATGACAAGGATTGACCCAACACAGGTGTGGGACCTTGTAGTTGGCCTTGTTGAACTTCATGAGGTTCATATGGGCCCACTTCTCCAGCTTCTCCAGGCTCCTCTGGATGACATCCCATCCTTCTGACACGTCAATTGTACCACTCAGTTTGGTGTCATCTGCAGACTCACTGAGGGTGCACTCAACCTCACGATCACAAAATCACAGAAGGGTAAGGGTTGGAAGAGCCCTCAAAAGATCATCTAGTCCAACCCCCTTGCCAGAGCAGGATAACCAATGTCATTCATGAAAATATTAAATAGAACTGGTCCCAGTACGGACCCCTGAGGAACACCACTTGTCACAAATCTCCATCTGAAATTTAGCCTTATGGTGTAAACACAGCCTCCAAGTTTCAGCTTGGATGGGTACAAGTAGTAACACTGCTAACAACTGAGAATAGCATCTGATATGGCAGTATGATACGTCTGTAATAATATGTGGAAGATATGCATGTACTGATTATCCTGCCCAAAATTACTTCTTGCCAGAGGGGGGCAGATTTTAGACCTGGCATTCTCATACTCTCTTTATGAAGGTATTAAGCATATGAGTTTTATACCTTTTAATTGAAAAACTCTAGGATCAGGTTATTTATTATTTCTAGTCCATTCAAGTTTTTAGAAAAGGGAAACATATCTGATTTTTTGCAAGTAGAACAGTTTGAAGTTTGCCTTCCTATGACAATGTCATCTGAAGTGCTGTGGATGATTTACATTGATTCTGTGTTTATAGCTCAATACCAGTATAATTAGAAGGACTTATTCCATTAAATTACAGCAAAGCTATATTTGTATTAAGTACTTGATTAAACATCTTTCAGAAACATTTGGTGTTTAAAAAAAAAAATCAGAATTAATTAAAAGTTATTTTCTGAGGACACGAAGCTAATGAGCGATGGTATTTGTATGTAAACAAGCCTGTGCAGATTTTCCTGCAAAGTATCTGTGTGAGCTCATGTCTGCAAGTTAAATGAAAACCTACTAACGACACAGAAAACTCATTTTTTCCAGATAAAAAAAACACGGTGGGATGTTTGTCTGAGACATCAGACACCACAACAATTAACAGCATCATTTCAGAGCTCATTGAATCTGGATGACATCTTACTAAATCCTTTTATCCTTTACTTGTGAGTGCGACTGTGTGCAACACGTTATATTGTTCCTCTCTTGCAGTTACTTTAGTGCATTTCACACTCAAGTATGCAAATATCCTCCATAAACTATAATGCTTCAGGCCTGATTCTTCAAGGTCTTGCATCTTTATAGCAATGATTCACTTCATGGCTCAGAGAAAATACAGATGACACCACACTCTTGGAGACTTTTCTGTGCTAGACCAGACACTGAAACTTCTCCAAGACCATCTGTGCTATCAGATCTTGACTTCTGGGAACTATGGATTACTTGGGGACCACCATCACATCCTGCATTCATTAGAAATTCATCTTTTAATCTAGAATTGCCAAGATGCTTCTCATGTTCAGAGGGAGATGGAAGATTGAGTTATTCTGTAGAGTAAGAGACTTATTTTTTTCTGAAAGTCAACTAAAACCATCACCTCAGCCAGGAAAGTGAATCTGATTGCCAAGGGAACCTCCCCCATGACATGTCTGACCTGCTTCCTCCTCACACAATTTTGTGGCACTATTACCTGATTTGCTCCAGTAGCCACCTAAAGACCTGTGCCTTTAGAGTACACCTGCTTTAGTAACTACCAATCAAGGTGATCCAGCTGATCTTAACCGATGAGAAAGCAATTGAAGGAAAAGGAGTTTCACGGGCAGTCCAGCAGAGAATAACTTCATAGTCAATCTTCACAAGCAATTACAATGCTAGTAGAGAGTGTAACTGAAATGGTTTGGCTTCCCCTAAACACTGGAAGCAGTTACTCTTCAGCACTTTTTATTCTGCAAGATGCAATGGGGGCACAGCTCGAGAGCAATGTGTTTTTTCCCCTCTGTGCAGACCTGCCCTCTCAACTGCAAACCCTCTATTCTGAACCAGTTGAATCTGTCCATAAAAGTAGCCCTCTGAGGAACACCAGGAAAATATCCACAATACAAATGCTCTTTACCTCCTCAGTTGGAGTTTGACCTTTAGGACTGGTTCCTTGACACACTGCAATATATTGTTCCACAATATATCTAATTTCAGGACAATTTGACACTGACAGCGTCTTAATCTTCTTGTGCCTTAACATACTTCAACAGTTCAAGATAGAGGTGCTTGATTTTACTTCTATTTTACTTTCAAATCAGATTGTAAGCTTTAGTCAGATGTGTAAAAAAAAATACTCATGACATTGCCAAAACATCTTTCTTGTTTCACCGTATATATAATAGCCCAAATCCTTAGGTCCCAACACATACATAGCCTTGGGAAGCCAGTTATATCCTGAAAGGTTTGGGAACTGGAATATTCTCTGCTAGTTGTAAAACAACAACAAAATGCCTCATAACTATGCCTCATACCCATGCTATGCAACTAAAGGCAGGTACCTTAGTATATGGTAAAATCCCACTGACTTCTGAGGCATTTGCATGTGCTTCATGTCAAGCATGTCTTTTTGTTGAATCATCGTCCTTTGAGATGTACTAGCCCAAGAGCTAATGCACTGCCTGCACCAAAGAAGAGGGTAGCTCATGTAGGCATGTGTTCAACAGGTCCACTCTTGTTCAACCTGAAAATCTCCCTTTGTACAGACACAGAAAAGTTCCTGCAATGTAGCTTTTCAGTCCCCAGGAGATTCTCTCTGCTATTCCCAGGAACCCTAGATTCTCTTCCTTCCCCAAATGAAAGGATCATTTGTGCTTCACCCTGAGTCTTCCGCTCTTGCTGGCTGTGTCAGGAAAAGTGAGTGCACAGAATCTGTCCCATATGCAGACACATTTTTCACCAGATGGGGACAATAAAATTGTTCATATCTGAAAGAGGAGAGAAAATACGCAGGTATTATCATTCAGGGTTGAATGGAGATAAGTCCTGAAATACAAAGGCTCACAGCAGATATTTTTTCCTCTCTCTGTGCACTGTTGGTACCAAGCAGCTTAAAATTTCTTATAAATACCTCCAAAGGGTGGAAAAGAAAGGTAGTGTCAGGAAGCAGACATGACTGCAAAGTCATTTTTACAGGCTTTGGAAACTACATTTTGAAAAACAATAATAATAATAATGGGATTTTTTTAGATAAAAGCAAATCCAAGGACAGTTCTAGGAAGGCAAGGTTGACGCACCACGTGTTTTGCTGGATTTAGATTGTGAATGCTTTGAAGATGAATAAATGCTTATAAGAGTTAAGAATGATTATTGCTGCACATTCACAAAGAAGTCCCTTCCTTATCAACAGTACTAATAGCATCTGCAGTGCTGAGACTCATATAGCATTACCGTTGGCTGTGCAGATGATTCATAGGCCTATTTTAACAGAGAGAGGTATCTTAGCATAGCACTGGGAGTCAGCAGTTCCTCCCTTCTGATCTGGGCTCTGATACAAAATTTTCTTTATAGCCTTGAGCAGTTCACTTAATCTTTCTGCCTCATAGTCCACATCTGTGAAATATGAAGTTACCATATTCACCTATCAGAAAAGAAAGGTCACTGTTTCTCTTCTCCAAAAATATTCCCCTTAGGACATGCCTCACCTCAAAGTCACATGAGAACTGAAAGTTATCTTGTGGATCATGAACCTTTGAGACTGGGTCAAAAGTTTGCCTGTGTTTGATGCTACAGAATTTCTTTCCACAGAAATAAATACCTACTGGCAAGCTCAGAACTTGAATCCTGGATACACACACTGTCTGACCATAGCACAGACCTGCGTATAGGTAATGTGGATGCTTAGTGAGCTTCTGCTTGAAGGTGGAAGAAAGAGTCCACTTAAAAGACAATATAGGGGTAGCTCTTGCAGTTGGGAAGATGGCTTCATATTCCAAATCTCTACTCTGCTGTATGATTGTTATACCAAAAAAAAACCCACCAGGTAATTCTCACTTTGACCCTTAAAACATCTCTTTTTGTTTATTGTGATGCCATGAGTACTGCTGTGGGTGTAGACCTGCAGAAAACTGCAGTATGTTGATTCACTCAATGCCCACTTCGTGTTAAAGGAAGCTCATCCATAGCCCAGAAGAATATTCTACAAAAGAAATGAGAATTATTTTTTTTCTTTCAAAATGGTAGCAACATCAAAGGGATACATTTGTGACTAGTCCAGGAATTTTACTTCATATTTTGTTAACCTCTAAATAGTCCATTCTTCTATTCTTTAAAAGTCCAATATTCCCATTTCCTGTAGAAATTGTATTGTGGTATCACAGATCTAATGACTCATCAGCACTCATCCCACTCATCAGTGGGATGTTGACAGTTGCAGGATGCTCCATTAACATCGTCACTGGGAACTGAGCAAGTTCAAATGAGAGTGCACTGGGTCTGGCTGAGGTGGAAATACTTCTCTTAAAAATCACCACAATGAGAAAGATGTATTCAGAAAAAATATCTTAAACCAACAAGCAGTGAGGATTAGGGAAGTTTCCAGGTATATCGATGCTATCTTCCCAAAGGAACTGCTAGCATCAAAAAATCACTTCCTTCTGTTCCTCTAATGACACCCACCAAAGCAAAAGGTTTAGACGACTGTGAAAGAAGTGCAGCTGTGATCTCTCCTCCCAAACTAAGGCTACAATTTCATCTTTTTGCAGTCTTTCTGGCTTTTTCTTTCTTTCTTTTTTTTTTTTTTAAAATGGAGTCATACAGTACAGTGTATCTACTACTGTGTTGCAGAGCTGGAAATGAAAATTTGATTCATAAATTCTACAAATGAATTTGATCATAAAACAAAGTTCCTCACAAGCTTTGTGCATACACCAAATGTTTTAGGAAGTTGAGGAGCAAAGGAGTGGAGCCTTTGACCTTCAGACCGTCTGTAATAATGCAGTCAGTAAAAGCTACATTTAGACTTTGTTAATACTGATAAATCTCTAATAAAAATCCTGGGAGGGCAGATTCTAACTCAGAGTAATTACAAGCTTTTTTATTAGATTTAGATCAGTTTCTCTAGGTTCCATATCTTGATAGCAGAAACATATGGTACTCTAAACATGCTTTATTTTTTCTAATTTAATGCAAAATCTAGTCTAAAAATAATCTATGTGACTTTCCTTCATTCAATTCCTTATTGTTTATTTTTACTGGTTGAGAATCCTCTATTTGTAATGTATACTGTTGCCATCTAGTGTCTACAAACAGCGGTGTATTTGAAGGTCGATTTTCCACCTTTATAAGGTTAAGCACATATTTTTATGCCTCCACTAATCTTTAAATTAGTTTGATTCTCTTTTGTATCCATTCTTCTCGATTTATCGACCACTAGTGGTAAAAGCCACCCAGCTTCTAACACGTCTACTTCTCCAAGGTCAGTTAGTAGGAAGCGGTGCTTTGGTTTCAACTCTGTTGGGCCGCGTAGCCATGGTACAGCAGTTAGGAGCTACACTGGGAACTGAAATTGTTCCCCAAAAGCTGTGAGGAATATGGGATGCCCTGCAGGAAAATGAAAGGTGATCACAGAGGGAGTGAATCTCACCTAACCAGACATAGCTATGACACAGACACCTACCTTTAAGGCTCCCCTTCACGCTATTGGAAAGACACAGGCACTCTCAGGGAACAAGTCATCTCATCCTAAAGTAGAAATGTAAAATAGGCCAAGTGGTTGATGTGCTTTCATATTGCCTATTTCTCCCCCACCCACACTCCACACCCCTGCGTACATAGACAGCCAGCTCAGGTGGAGATACCTAAACTAGAGATGGCTATAGTCAGATGAGACAAATCCTACCTTAACTCACCCTCATGAGTTCTGGAAGGAATTTACTAGCTGTCTAAATCTGGATGTGAGCCTGTCATTTAAATAGCCCTGTTCTGAATATTCCTCATGAGTGGTAATGAGATTTTCGAGTTATGTGCTCACTGAGGGCATCTAGTATCCTCTAAATCTTTTCTAATCATTTCAAGAGAGGTCTACAGAACACTGGAAGAGGACGGACGATTTGATTACATAATTGATTAAAGCGAAGGCACAGCAAAGCTGCCAAGACAATCCCGTTAGACCTGGAACCCCAAAGCACGATGTAACCCAATAATTCATCATAATGGCAAGTAACTGGAGAATAGGGATCCAGTTGTGGCATTTTCCTGTAATACTCAGAAAGACAGCAGAAAGGTTTTTTGGTTTGGGTTTTTTTCAAGCCAACGTTTTTCAGAGAATTGAATCTACATTAAAAGACAAATCCTGGCTCATCCCAGACCACTGGAGTCTTGCCACTGTTTTCAGTGAGATCAGGGCTGCATTCTCAGTGTTACTGCTGCCTTCTCTATCAAGTAGTTAAAACTTATGGAGCACATTGATACACGACAGAGCATATGAGGTGAAAGCTCTAAGCCAAAAGGGAGAGTGCCTTGGAAAGAGTAAGCTTCGGGAAATGTGCAACTTTTTCCTCTCTTTTCTGTCAAGTATTCCTGCCTGACTATTAAATGTACACTCCCAGGACTCATAATTCCTGTGATTCTCCCCACATGTGTTTAAATTTCTGTTAACACAGTTAGCTCTGCATCCATATGGCACAGCAGTGGCACTTAGTTGCTGTGATTAAGCATTGGCTGAGAAGGTAAATGAAAAGGCATGCTTTCTGCTGAAGCAATTTGTCAGTGAAGTACTGCAAGCCATATGTTTCTCTATCTTCTTCCAAATATTTGTGCTGATGTTGCTAGAAGGTGATTTCACCCAAGGAAAAGGAGATGCATGATAGATTGTGCTGTGATAGATTATTGGAAGTATATAGCACTTGCCTAATGCATTTTCATCCTCTGAATTCAGTGCTTTACAGCCACTGAGCTGCTGCCACCACTGGAATTCATCAGGCTACTACCTCCACCGCCACGACCACCAGTTTGTGGGGCCCACTACATTCTCACAATGTTGGAAGCTGTGAAGGCTTTTGCTAACATTTATCTTCTGATGGACTTTATGCTCAATGCATGTACACACTACATAAAATTGTAAAAAAAATCCACCCCAAAATGATCAGATCAGTGGTTGGTACTGCATTAAATTAAATGGATGGTCTCAAGTAAGGGTAAATAATTTTAAGTTTGGTTTAGTTCAGTAACTAAGTTCAGTAAATTCTCCAGACTGGCATAGAATTATGTGAACTGTATTTATTTATGCCTGTAATTAACCTGCTGCCTCTCTTTTTACATTTATATCAGCTAGGATACAACAGAAGGTGGGAATAGTAGGATACAATAGAATATATAGAATAGTAGGATACAATATAGAAGGTAGAATAGTAGGATACAATAGAAGGAGGATAAAAACAATAGAGAGTGGTCCATCACCTGTCTTATTCCTCCTTCTTCACCCACACAAAAGTTTTGCCAAGTTCTGGACTTGGGTTACGAGCAAATACACAGGTGGTTCCATTCCCTTAGCAGCAAAGAAGGCAGCTAGACCAGCACATGCCAAGTACAAGGCTTGCAACCAGGTCCCACAGAAACCGTGCCACATTGCTAGCTATGTTGACTAATCATGGCAAAATTAGGGGTGGAAACTAGCTTCAGCATCCTCATGGGAAAGGCACTGGGGGTAAGAGGGTGTTGTCAGTGCTAATTCAGTCTGTGATCACACAAAAAGTACTAAGAGCTGCATAGATATTCTACAAGTCCAGTGACTGCGAGAGATGTGGGATGTGATTGAGGCTGTGTTGAGAAATAGATGAGAACTTTTCTAAAAGTATATGGACTAAATTCGGTACCCAGACCCCACCACAGTCCTTACCTGGGGTTCCACCAATTTGGGGTGCAGTTATTTTGGCAGGGAGCTTTTCCAGTGTAGCAGAACCATAATGTCATGGAATAATATAGCCTGTGTTCAAAAGGTGATGTGGCTCCTACTTAACTTCTTACACAACAATAGCATCTTGGGGCCAGTATTCACCCTGACAGGTTCTGATTGAAGTTACTGAGCCCAGTTCACCTCCCAGGTGGTCTGCAGCACCACCGTATTGACCTGCCTCCCTAAGACATGCAGGACCGTATAGCAGCATGCAAGCTACTAGGAAGGGAATAAGCATCCAAAATTACTTCATCAGTCACTGCAGGTACTTGAACTAGTACTGCTTTGAGGGTTGAAAAAACACTTTCCTCCCGATCCTCTTACCTCTACTATGCCAAATACAGTTTTTACAGATCCTAAGTCTGGAGATGAAAGATCAAGTATCTAAGTTCTAAATTACTTCTTCCTTCAGACTTTTTATTTAATTAAAAGAATAAAATATAACTGTGCTATAAAATAGAGACACAAAAATAGTACATGGCATGCACTTACATTTTAGAACTGTCAGCAAATTTAATCAGGAAATGATCTCCTTAATATAAATGAATACAGGAAGGCGATTAACTGTTTTTAATTTAGCAACAACAAATTGTAGTATCTTTCAGGCAGGTAAATCAGAATGATGTGCTAACTGTAATGATCAACAGATAACTGCTGCATTCTCCCAAAGCTGAAGAATTAATATAAGGGTAGAGGTTAACAGCAACAATTAATTATTAGCACAACCATAAATATGTTCTTTTAAGCATATTGATTTAAATGCCATGAAAAATGTGATGAATTCTAAGGGGTGTAATCCTGCAGCCATTACCTAGGCAAAATTCCTTTCAGTTTTCCATGAATGGTGTCATCACAAAACTGAACCTTTATGACAACCATAGAATACAAAAGGATCTGACTGGGTCACCTTTAACCAAGTCAGCTATAGCTCTAAACAAACTGGCTACCTCTTTTCTGCACTCTATAGAGTCCTTCAAATTCTAATTCATCCCAAAGACCTGCTGCTAGTGATTTGGGGCAGCTTGCTGACCTCTCCCAGTATGAATGCTTCAGCTTTGGGAAGGTAAAACAATTACAGACAGACCATTAGAGATAGCACACCTTTCTGATTAACATGCTGCCCTCATACACAGCCTGGTTGTTTTCTATGAAGGAACCTTTGGAGCTCTCCTTCAGGTTGGTTTTTTGCAAGAGCAGCTGGAACATCTGCATAGCAGGTGATGTGCTCTGTGGGATGTTTAAAGCACTGTACAAACCCAAAATTTCCTTTGAGAGATACTAGCAGCATACACCACAGAGTGCTGTGATGCCTGTTATGTTACACCAAATATTTAAAAAATGCCTTTTTTTGCCATAAAATTCACTGTCCAGATGTTTAATGAGATTGTGTGGATGCAATAATTGGGTAACATTTTGTTTTCTCAAAGGGCCCACAGGATGATCACCATATCTTCAAAAGAGCAGAGAACCACTACAGTCTGGGGAGACAATCCTGGTCCAGGGCAGCCTTTTCCTCGGGTCAGGACTGTGAAGAACATAAACCTCCACAGTACCCAGAGGCCAACTGAAAGGAGACAGGCCACCGGCCCACAACTCCCTGCTGTGTGTGCAGGCAAGTCCTTTGTTTTTTACTGGGGAGCAGTGTGGGAAGTACACTTTCTGAAACCTAGAAAGTCAAAGCAGGAAGAAGTAGAAGAAAGAAAAAATGAGAATCAATGAAAGGTAGTTCCCGTTCCATTCGCAGACTTTCCAGGACATTTATTTATCCTTTGTGTACAGATAGGTGATCGCTGCTGCAGTAAATGCTCTGTTCATTTAACTAGGGTGCTTGAGGGAGAAAAATATGTGAGTGATTCTTGCCTCTAGATGGTGGGATAACTGTACACCTAGCTACACGATGCCAGTCTCAATAGCATTCCCAATGCTATCAGCAAGACTATTTACATTGTTTATTGGTATTCACTAGCATAAATTTCCAACTTGAAAGGCACATTGCTCACTTCCTGCTGTTTCTGCAGTGTAATGCGGGTGTTAATTAGTCAGTTTTATCTTAATAGGCTTTTAAAATGATTTAATTCTTTGCATATTACTTGTGTTCAAATAACAAATGAATGAAATCTTCCAGTCCTGTGTACTTCTGAAAATGACTATGTTTAGCTTAATTATAATCCTCCTTTTTCTATCAAGATGTAGCAGGGTAAAGAATTTTGCTGTGCCCAAGGCCTTTAACTGTTTCCTAATAATTCCTAACCATTTTCATAGATTTTATATTTAGGATAGCCATAAAATCATAGCCAAAGTTTGAGTTAAACGTGCAGAAGCGCACACTCAGAAGTAATTGTTCTAAACCTTGCTGAGAGCTGGACAAATGGGCTGCCAAGGAGTCCCCTTCTGCATAACAAAACAGTCCCAAGAGCTAAGCAGAAATCTATTTGTGACTGAATAAAATCCTGCTTTTGTTTCTTCCTTCTTATAAAGAAAAGAAAAATGAAAAAAAAAACCAAAAACAAAACCCACCCAAGGAAACAAACATGAAATTTGTCCAGACTTTTCATGACTGCTTTTAGTACTAGACTGACACTGAATTCAGCTATAAAGTTTAGAACCATAGTTGAATATATGCAGTTGCTTTTCTTCTGTATAAATAAGCCTGATTCATTTCTTGTGAAATAAAACTCAAAATCCTCCTTCACTTCCTTGAGGCTTGACTGGTACTTAAAGGCGGCTATCATGCAAAGTGGTGTTCATATTAATACAGCAAGCAAAGAACAGATAACCAAATGCAGGAAGTTCAACCCATAAAACTTTACTGGACAAACTCACAATAACAATAAAACCATAGCATTTCAGGTTTTTCAGTAGGAAATGTGAATTTAGGGATTGTAATTACATGGTGAGAAAGACTATGAATAGTGATCATAAAAATATATTGTGCTCCTATTTCACAAAATATATCACTTTTAAGGCTCCCTCAGTTTAGTGCTTCCAAGGGAACAACCACAGATCGTGTAGGATTACTAATGATGAGGTACCGAATTACTGATCATGCACTAATCTCTGGGAGACTTCTGAGTAGTTAAATTAGCTGTAAGTATACAATATATATAGCATATATTATAGAGCAACCTCTCTATAATAGTGAACCTTCAGGTTTTGGCTTCACCCATTAGAATCGCTAATCTTTGCATCTCTCCAAGAAAGGATAAAATTATTCTGAACCCCATCACTCTAACACCTTGCCAAGTAAAGGTTTTGTCATCTCTGGGTCAGACTGGTAATCCACTGGTGCCACTCTCCTTCAGCAGCACTGCGAATTACTCTATTAAAACCAAACGGTATTATGTTATTTATAACCACAATTTATTTCTTGGAAAAAAAAAAAGAAAAAGAAAAAAAGAGAAGCAGCCTAACAGGCACGCAGGGTTATGTGCATGCAGACTAGATAAAAACACTGCTTTCCAGTGGTGGTGCATTTTAAATATGACAGTGACTCCCTCTGGCCAAAGCCACGAACAGCCTGAGCTCAAGAATGAACAATGGCTTTAAGAACATCAACACAACTCAGATCTCCTGAGAAAGGAGAGAGTGAAAATGAGAGGTTTCAAAGTCGTTACAGGACACCTGAAAGGGATGAGAGCTTACACGGTATCTATCCATCTGTCACAATTAATGGCAGCTATAACACATCTCAAAGAAAATAGCCATTAAAACCCCATCTGATACATAAACGTCTACAATGACTCAATGCCCCAAAGCTGCTAAAACCACTTCTTGTCAAAAAGACACACAATTTTGTTCCTGTTTTAAATCTTAGAATGAGGCAATAAACATAAAACATGGTACCAAATATGTTTGTAAAAGATGAGCATCAGGGCAAAGCCTGCATCCCACAGAAGCCGACATAGACACTGGCAGAATTTACAATGCTCCAGTGTACATTGCACAATTATCCCCAAATCCTAAATCTGCTACCTACCTCTACAGAAATAATTGGGTTTATTTCAGCATCTCCCCTTCCTCCTTGTGCCCCTACCTCATTCCAGCCTCTTCCCCTCCTTTACATTGCCAATATTGCATGAACATAAGGCACGGAAACTGAAAACTACCAAAACCTCAGCAAATCAAGCTGAGTTGATTGTGCAAAATTCACCAGAGAAAAATTTCCAGTAAAAGAGGAAGATTTTCCAGTTCTGGAAAATAGCATAAGTATAGTATCAAAGTAGTTGAAATAAGAAATTGGTTAGCTTGTTTTAGAAATTACTCTGGAAGTCTTCTATATCAGCGGAAAGACACCCTGACTTTCACAGAGAATCACAGAACGAAAGATCATCTAGTCCAACACCCCTGCCAGAGCAGGATCACCTAGACTAAATCACACAGGAACGCATCCAGGTGGGTTTTGAATGTCTCCAGAAAAGGAGACTCCATAACTACTCTGGGCAGCCTGACCCAGTGCTTTAAGGGTCTTCAGTCAGATTTTGTGTTGCACATGACATTTCCTCTCTCCTTACTACGCACCTGCAGTTCACTTCAGAAAGCAAACCTGAAACAGGACCGTTAGGAAGCCAGAACCACATTTCTTTGACACCACGGAGCTAAAGTGCAATAACTGTGTGTGCAAACCACAAATACATGTAAGTTTTACCTTGAACTTAGGATTCTGCATCTCATGTAGATGAAACACTTAGATTAAAATGTTTGTTGGCTTGCATTAAAGCTTTTGATAAATCAGAGAGCCCGATTCTGTTCTTACATTACTATAAGCAAGAAAACATAAAGTTGACTACCATAACTATTTTTAAGGGTGCTCCACCTGTACAAGAAAAAGCCAAGTAAAGTTCAGTATTTTTTCTCTTCTTCAAACTTTCTTTTTTATTTCCTGAATGGTGAGGTGAGGTTTATCCAAATAATGTTACTGTTATATCAGAGACAGCTTCTGCTGTTGAGATGAAGACAGCTACTGGTAGCACTAGTAACTTAGTTTGGTTTTATGCAATTCCATTAAATAGTGGTCATATAACAGGCATAGCCATAAGGGACAGGAGCATACTATGGGCAGACATTTTAATTGTGAGTGGATATACAAAAGAAGGTCTGCAGGGAATTACATTCTGCTTTTCAAACTACTACTCCAAGGTCATTTTTAATTCTTACCATATCTTTCCACATTCTTAAAGATCCTGCCAATTTCCTACCACCTACCTATCTGTGACACACACACTTTAGTCCATATTCCAGCTCACTAAAGAGATTGCGTTAATTCCAATTTTTTCCACTAGAAGTTAAATTTACAAATTATAATTTCTATTTACTATTTTTTCCCCTTTTAAAAAAATAGCCGCTTCATTTACCCTTTTGGCAGTTCTGCCATACTTCTCCAATCCTTCATATGTTTTTGGCATAACTGCTAGTATTTTTAAGATTACTTACCAAGTAATTCAACTTACCAGGTCTAGCCACATTGTTGAACATCTGATTTCCCTGAATAGTCTCTAGCTATGTTTCCCTTTCTCAAAGTCCATATTTTTTCTCGGTCTTCCTCTGGAAACCTACCCTTGGCAGCCAGCAGTTGTGTTAACCATCTCCTTTAGTTGAGGACGGTACCAAACACCACCATGTATCACTTTGTAGGACACTAGACTAATGGTTTAACCCTTTTCTTAGACCTTCTAGTACCTCTAGTAGTTTTTATTCAGTTCCCTGCAGTCAGATTCAACTACACCTTATAGTACCCTTCATATACTGATTAAGCTTCTCTTTAAAATTAATTAGATTTCTTTGTTTCAATTCTTCCTCTGGGAAAAGTTGAGAGAAAGAAAGAGGAAAAGGAGAGAGAATCTCTGTCCTGTAACACATATCCTCCCATTAACAGATTAATTTTGTATATATTTTAATTATTACAATGTTGCCTTCATTTTCTCCTTGAGCTCAGTGTCCCTTGATTTTGCTGCAGCACTCATTTTCTCTTATGAACATATTTGAAAACATTAATCCAAAGCATCTCACTGGTCATGTGGATGCATACAAATATGCTGGCAACAGCTGGCAACTTACCAATATGGGATGTCTCCATCTACAAGTTGGGGTTTTTTGATTAAATGTTTGAAGTAAAAAGTTACAAAATCTCTCTCCATCCTTCATTAGCATAAAAGCAATAAACCTTGCTTTTATATATCATTTGTTACCCATCTCTATAGCTTGAACTGCCATGAAATTCCACCCCACAGAGCAGATTCCTAAACTAGCACATTTCCTTTCTAAGCCATCTCTCTTGTACGGACTAAGCTCACATTTTTTGAAAAATGAAAATTTCTTTTCCAAAACCTAGTTCTGACCTCACATTTCCCCCACAGTGAATGAGTTAGTTGCAGTATCCAACCTGTCATTGATCAAGCAGTGTAATTTCTGTCGGTGTCCCAGTGCTTTCAATTAAAGATTTCTCTCAAGATATGGTACATGCTGTTTTTCAGATTGTTTCTCTGGAGTTTAACTAAAATCGTGGTTTTTCCCTGCAACACTGAAACTTCTTTTATTTCTCCCTAAATGTTATCTCCCAGCAAAGTGTTACCATTTTTTCCTAGAATAATTACATTTTCAACATTCTTTGCCCTACACTATACAGTATTTCTTCCAACCAAAATAAATGTTTTTACATTCAGCAGTGAATTATTATATGATAAAACATATTTCATATTAAAGTTCTACATCCAGCATTGATTTGTGAATCGATGCTGAAAATAATTACATCTTTGAAGGTAATTGTTAATAACCTACTGTATACCTGTGAATTCATTTTTTCACAAAGCTCATATAAAATGTTTTTTTTCATAAAGGCTTTCCATTCCCCGTGCAGTCTGGAGAGCACTTTGATTATGTTATGTCCCTGTGGACTGAGAAGCTGAGAGGAATCAAAGCCACCAAGAACCTCGCCAGCCAAGGGCTGTCTGCATGGGGCAAACAGAATCACAGGTTCACAGGACATTCAGGGCTGGAAGATCATCTAGACCAATGTCCTGCTAAAGCAGGATCACCTAGAACAGGTTGCACAGGATTGTATCCAGGTAGTTTTTTATTATTGCCAGAGAAGGAGACGCCACAACCACCCTGGGCAGCCTGTCCCAGTGCTGTGTCACCCTCAGAGTAAAGTAGTTCTTCCTCATGTTGAGATGGAACTTCCTTTGTGCCAGTTTGTGCCTGTTGTCCCCTGTCTTGCCACTGGGCACCACTGAAAAGAGTCTGGCTCCATCCTCTTCACAACCATGCTTTAGGTATTCACTAGACTCTGTCCAGTAGTTCCATGCCTTTCTTGAATTGGGGAGCCCAGAACAGTACACCAGATGTGGCCTCACCAAGGCAGAGTAGAGGGGAAGGAGAACCTCCCTTGACCTACTGGCCACACTATTCTTAATGTACCCCAGGACACCATTGGCCTTCTTGGCCACAAGGGAACACTGCTGGCTCATGGAGAGCTTGTTATCTACCAGGACTCCTAGATCCTCTGCAGCACTGCATCCTAGGAGCTCAGCCCCTAACCTGTACTGGTGCTTGGAGTAATTCCTCCCTAGGTGCGGTACACTACACTTGCTCTTGTTGCTCTCCATTCAGTTCCTCTCCATCCAACTCTCTAGCCTGTCCAGAGTCTCACTGAATGGCAGTGCAGCCTTCTGGTGTGTCAGCCACTCCTCCCAGTTTAGTATCATCAGAAAACTTGCTGAGGGGGCACTCTGTCCCCTCATCCAGTCCCTTGATGAATATGCTGAATTAGACCAGACCTAGTACTGACCTCTGGGGTACACCACTAGCTACAGGCCTCCAACTCAACCCTGTGCCGCTTAACACAACTCTCTGGGCTCTGTCCAGTCATCTAGACCACAGTTCCTAAACTTGCTTATGCCAGCTGAGGGCAGGTTTACAAATGGTGGTGAGATTCAACCAAGAGTCCAGATCATTTGGCAAGTGGTGAGGCAGGTCCAAGGTCAAGCTGGGATAGTCAACCTGCAGGTCTAGGTTGGTGCTGAGCTCAGACACACTGTGTGTGTCTCTCTTCATTGTCCCTTGGTGTAAGGGGACAGCCTTGGGCTGCACCACCTCCAAGCTGGCTCTGAGCCCCAGCAGCTAAGCCTCTAGGAGGGGAGATGCTCTCTTACACATCTATAGTTATCCTAACACACGTAAATATCTCCTCACAATATGGGGGGAGTAATAAACATAAAAAAGGAAGAGCAGCAGCATCACTTCTTGTTTTGGCAGTAGTGATGATAAAGATTTAGGAAAAAAATATGCCAATCATAAAAGAAACTTCTGAGAACTGTGTAATGCACGGTAAATCACACGTTAAGTAATATTTAGGACAATGAGGCTTTTGTCCAAGCTTTGCTTTTTTCTACAGCTTGGAAGCTTTCCTGAAAAATGAAACTATAACCAACAGACTCCTTGGAAAAATGACAACTGCTTGGACAATGCGTGGTTTTCCAGTTTTGTTTTACCTACAAAATAGTGTGACTTCTGTCTTCATTAGTGCATGAGTTCCCTTCTGCTGTCTAATGATTTTTATTGCTGCTGCATCACATTCCTGTTTCTTTTTGTTAGCATTAAATGTTGCTAAGAAACTGAACCAGGCTGTGGTTATTATTTGGTATAGCTATTCTTTGAAAGAAGTACAGAGATTACGCAGCAGAATGAAAATGAGTGTTCCAAAAGAAAGAGGGCCATTTGCATCTACCACAACTCTCATTTTCAGATGATTTCTAAGAAAAAGTGAAAGGGAATCCTATAAGCATAATGCATATTTTCAAACCAGGTAGGTCAGGAAAAATGAATGCTGATAAAAATTGCTTCACCTTCTCCATGATGTTATCCTAAGCCACCCTAAAAGATACAATTTATTTTGCTTTTAATCACGTGTCTCAGCTCTTATAAGCAAAGTAACTTAAAAATAAACCAGCTTAGGTTTCTGTCAGTGCAAGCTCATATAGAGAATTCATCTTTGCTGTGGCTTGCTAAACAGAAATCATGATTTAAGTAATTTAGTAAGAAAGAAATGGGAAAGATTGAATTTTCTGTTTTATTTAGGTCTCCTGATTTCATGTTAACATGGCAATGACCGTCTGTACTACTCACAAGAACCTGCTATCAACTGTAAGGGTGACCCTCCCCACTGCAAAACAGGAGACAGTCTGGGTTTAAGGCAATCTTCACTTTATGTCCCTCTGAAATAATCAAACCCACAGTGCAGACCCGTTTGTTCAGCTTCCACTGCAAAGGTTTTAAATGCTTTAGTATTAAATAAAACTTAACGGGAGGGGTCCAGAGGAGGACTGTGATGCCAGAATAGGAAAATTCATGTAGAATTGTATGAAGAATGTCTGAAACAGAATAGCATCAATCATTATTAAATTACTCAATAATTGTTTGAGCTGCTCAGTGTCAATTAGAATAGTCTTAGAAGTTTCCACATTCCATTACATTATTTTAATGTTTAAAATCCCACCCCCCAAAATATAGTCTATTGTACATTTTTAACATAGGCATGCACTGCCCATAAAAAATATTTTAAAATAAATTTCTGCATCTTAGAACATAAATTGCACAGGTGAGTTTTTCACAGACAGGAGCTTGCACTCCAGATAGCAACTATTCTTTGCACTTTTGCCACATTATGAAGGAGTTTTCTAGATCTAGATCCAAAAAAGACCTTTTCATGGGCTGGGCAAGGAGCCTTACAAGATCCTGGCAGAGTAGTGTTGTCAAGACATACATTTATGACAGAATCATTCAGGCCAGTGAATGTGAGGGTAACTGAGGGTAGGCTCATCTGTCTTGTTAGCTGTGCTTGGCTGAAGGCTGCCCGCAGCAGCCAGTGATGCCAGCAAGAATCTAGATGGGCTGAAGATGTCAGAGAAGGGAGCTAGCAAGGTTAAAACCTTTGTAAGAAAGTGCACTGCCCTATAAAATATTCCAGACCAGCATAAACCGTCAACATTGACTCACATCTTTTCCCAGTGTGAGTCTGGAAAACACTTTTCAACCACTGTATTCTCCTGTGTGACAATCAGGCTGGCAGGCACAATGGCCTACAGCCGTCTGCCATGAAAAGGCAGCACCTCTGCCATGGCTGTATTTGTGTCAGGGCTACAGGGTCTCAAAAAACCCTAGGGTATACGGTATTTTTTCTCTCTTTGTGAGAGGAGATAAATCCTACCTCTATGTCAGTAGTTTAATTAATAAGTGACATATTGCAAAATAATCAATCTTGGGCCAAAAAGAACTACTTGTATAACTTTTACAAGCCAAAAGAAAGAAAAGAAGCCCTTCTAAGACATCTGAGCCTACACTGAATTCTCTTACAGCACTGAGGTTATAGAATCATAAACTCTAGTTTCATATAGGAAAAAGCTGCAAAAGGATTAGGGAATGCTTCCACACAGGGACAAGCTGCAGCAATTGTAGTACTGACAATCCTGAACATTCAAACAATTAAAGGTCAACCCCTTGTTGTACAGCACAAAATATTTAAGACATGCAAGACATTAAGTCCTTGACTTACTCTCCTCCGCTTTTGTACAGGGGAAATTACTGAATTTTAAGTGAAAGCTGAAAAGTTCATACAACTTAAAGCTTTAAAAAACAAGGGGCTCCATGTGCTTGTTTTCCTACGGACTCATTTCCCATTCCTTCCAAATTCCTCCTTTACAAGAAGAAGCCCAGCATAGCTCCAAGCCACACACAACACCCATAAGCCACCCCAAGAAAATGTGCCCTGGCTAGAACGTACACCCAGGTCACAGCTGGCCAAGTCACCAACTGATCCACGTTCCACAGCAGCTCCTGGGTGCCCAGATTCCTCCTGCTCCCTGCAGCAGCCCTGCATTGGTGTCCTTCTCCAGCCACCGAGTCTCATGGCTCCTACAGGAACTTGAGTGTCTCCAAGACCACTGATGCTTCAAACCTGGTTGAAAGCCCTATGTTTAAAAAGTGAAGGGCAGACAGCGCAAAAGTGAAGGGCTGGCAGCACAGCCTGTTCTTCCCTTAGGGCTGTTGTACTTTTGCTTGGCCAGGTTCTGGTGGAGGAAGGGGGGCTGCAGGGGTGGCTTCTGCAAGAAACAGCCAGAAGCTCTCTGCAGGCCCCAGACTGTAAACATTGGCCAATTCAAGGCCAGAGTTGCGGCTGACCAAGACTGAGCCAATTGGTGATGGTCACAGCACCTCTGAGAGTCAATTTAGGATTAAAAAAATGCAAGGAGCCACTTTTTGCCACAGAGAAGGGACTGAGAGGATGTAAGAAACTATGCTGACACCAAGGTCAGTGAAGAAGGGGTGGAGGAGGTGCCCCAGATGCCGGAGAGAGAGATGCCCCTGCAGCCCATGGAGAAACCCGTGGTGGAGCAGGTGTTCCCCTGCAGCCCATGGAAAAGGCCAAGACCCCACCTGCAGCCCGTGGAGAGGCCCCATGCTGGAGCAGGTGGAGACATACGGTAGACACTGTGACCTGCATTGGAGCAAGGGTCTGCCAGCACTTGCAGCCCGTGGAGAGAGACAGAGACACAGAGATGAATGAGAGAGACCCATGCTGGAGCAGACTTCCTAGGGTGGGGAAAGCTTCTAACCCTGTGGAGGACCATGCTGGAGCAGTCTGGGACTGAGAGACTGAGAGATATTCTGTGATTTTATGACCATAGCAGTGACCCACACTGGGGCAGCTGGTGAAGAGCCGAAGCCCTGTGGGAAAGGGCTCATGTTGGAGAAGTTCTTGGAGGACTGTCTCCTGTGGGTGGGACCCCACACTGGAGCAAGGGAAGGATGTGAGGGATACCCCCCTCTGGCTAAGAAGGAAAACAACTCGTGAGGAACTGACCAAAACCCCAATTTCCCCAGTCCCTGCCCCTCCCCGTGNTCAATATAGCTTTTCTCTCCCGCCCAGCTGAAAAGGGGAGTGATAGAGCTGCTTTGGTGGGGGTCTGGTCTCCAGCCAGGGCCAAACCACCATAGCCCTAGCGAAGCTAAAGCACGCACCGCCGCACCGCCCGGGGCCACACGCGGCCCGGCAGCGGAGAGGGGGGCACACACATCCCGGACCCCGCCGCCGCTCAGCCCGCTCCCGGCGCTCAGCCCCGCTCCCGCCGCACGCCCCGCCCCCAGCCGACCAAAACATTGCCACGTGCGCCTCGCTACACCCTCACGTGACGCACCCGGCCCGCGCCT
>VZTU01022834.1:183238-205796 GCA_013400835.1 Zapornia atra
TGGGAGCGTCGGGCGGTGCGGGGGCTGGGGCAGCGGCAGGCTGCAGGGGAGAATCCGAAGGTGGGGAGCTCGGCTGGAGAGGAGCGGCTTTTGTGCCTCTCGGGAGCTGACCACTGTGTGGCCTGGGTGCGCTGAAGGTGTTGTGTGGGGAAGGATGGGGTGGGTGAGAGTGACCGGAGGCTGATGAGTCGTGTCTTTGCTGGAGTCTGGGGCTTGATTTGAGACAGTCATTTGATGTGGAAAAACATGGGGTGGGATCAAGCCCGTAAGCAGGCTCTGACCTCTGAGTCATAGAGGTTGGCAGGGCCAGCTCCTAGAAGAAGGTAGTCTGGAAGTCATTTGCCTTTAGTGAGAGCATAAAGGAGTGGCTTCTATTAAAAGTTGAGTTGCTGAAGAGGCTTCCTTAGCATGCTAAAGGAAGGGATGAGTGTGCTGTTGGGTTGTTATGGAAGGAGAGAATCTCCCTTGTTCCCATCATGTTGGAAACAGTGTTGCTACTCAATTACAAGAATGGTTTGGGTCACAGTAACACGTTCTTACCTATAGGAAGATACATCCGGAAGAGATCTTCTCTAGTGCAGTGGTAGAGTAATAAGATGACTTGCATTTCTGTGTGTCTTTGCAGGGAGTTTTGCTCATGTTGAGGTATCTACCTCATGGAAAGCAGAACTCACAGGTGTAAGGATGGATGGAGCATTTAATGAGATATTAAGCTGTGCTAAGCCACCATGTGCATCCCTCTTCTGATTCTTTCTGGTAGTTCTTGTTTCCTCAGACCTTTCCCCCTTGTTCTGAGGAAAAAGCATATCATGCAAAGTAGAGAACCCTTGTTCTTATTTGTTTTTATGAAAAAAGTTAAGTGCAATCAATATCTTGTCTTAAACCTTTGCTGTTAGATAATGACCACATGCCTTTCCTGGTACTCATTTGCTTTAAGGAACCTTGTTCCACTGCATCTTCCACAAAGCCCAAGTCAAGGGAGCTCATCTTTTGTTGTGGGGAAAGTTTTAACAAGTAGGCAACTGCTTGCTATTACTGAAGGTAGACTACGTAAAGTATGCTAGAACTCTTGAAAGCAAGCTCTGGTCTATAAGACACAGGAATGCACTGGGAAGCAAAGTTTGAGTGGAGGCAGAGTAATAGTGTGAACTTTTGTATCTGTCCAGGAAGTCAAGCTCTATTACTTCTAGTATGAGAAATACATAGTTGAGAAGTTGGATACTTGGCAGCATCTTAAAATTTGGTGACTTTCTTCTGAACAACAATCAAGTCTATACTTCAGTCCCACAGGAAGTGTGAAGCAATGGGATTTTTATTGGTTTTTACTAGTTGCATGGGTGCTGTTACTAGGAGTAGCTCATGGAGTCAGAAACGTATGAGTGGGAGTACAGGTCATGTGGTGGGATTGCTGCTGACAGATGCACTCTTAGTTGGAGCAGTAGTGAAGCATCTTGGACTAGTGTCTGCTTCTTTGGGAAAAAAATTAGGTCAACGTGTACCAACCTTGCAGAATTACTGACTTTCTGTAATCTTCCACAAATGTTTAAGTAATTTTAAGTAAGATCAAGTAATCTGTGATTTTTCTAATATCTTATTAATTTTTTTTTCTCTTAGAAAAAGAATGTGCTGGATATATACACATAAACATAAATCGTTCATGTCTCTGGGCCCTTTGTTTTATGTATGGCTTTCCAGGATTTCTGGAGCAGGCATCAGTAGCCTTTGATGTGTGTGTATGCACTTCCTGATAGCCACTGCTATTGTTTTGAAGACCCTTAATGCAATTCTTGGAAGGCGGCTGATGGAATGTTTATTCTCTGTTGAAACCTTGCAGTGAAAGATCATCACTTTTCAGGCTCTGAAGAGCTGGAAAGTGGGTTGGTTCAGAGCGTGTAACTATTGAAGCATGTCACAAAGCACTGAACACTGACAGCCCAAAACCACAGGGTTTTTTCCCAAAGTTTAAGAATTTCTAAAGCAAGTAAGCATCCTATTCTATAAATTACCATTAGTTTTGGACTTCAGCCACTTCAGAATGCTCCATGTTTTCTTGTATTGCTTTCAGGATTTTTTTTTTTTCCTTTATCCTTGATTTTTTCAACTTAGGCTGTTAACAATACACATTCCCATCATGCTCTCCATGTTCTTGGAGTTTTCATTTCCTTTTCCCAACAATTCTTTATCAATGTAAGTATTACTCAAATGTTTTTTAATCCTTTTTTTCCACCAAGTTACACTATTGAACCTATAATGCTCTCTGTGGTTGTGAATTCTCCCTGAATTTTAGTATTTGAGTAATGACATGCAGCTACAACAGCTGATTTTTATATCAGAGCTGCTGACCCGGAATAGATAGTGAGATCTGTAATTGCAGAAGTGGTCCAACCCTTTTGGTTTACCTTTGCTTAAGATTATGGTTTTGACTTTCTGCTGTCTGTGTTTTTTTAGTCTCTTTCATCAACTTTACAGTTTTTTAGGTAAATTCTACTTATCTTTGCAGAAGTAAAAATGCCATAACATGTGTTGTTCTGATATGCACTCATGAGTACCAACTACTTAAACAATTGTGTCATAAAGACAAGAAGCCTTAGTTTCAGTCAAAAAAAAATATGGTTCATACTACTCCTAGGAAGCACTAAAAAGATTGGAAAAGTAGATGAGCATGATTTGTGGTGACTGGAGGAAAGGATGTGGTACATCTTGGAAAAGATTGCAGTTAGGTGCAGAGGGAGGCTGAGTCGTGATTAACAGGGGGACTTAAGTCAGTGCTGAGGGCCAGAGAATGCACTTTGTTTTGTTGTGTGGGGGTTTAATTAAAAAAAAATTGCTAGCTTGCTCAACCTGTATTTCTTCAGGGTTTTTTATGCTTCTGTGCCTTCTGACTAATATATTGTGCAGATGCTGGTCAGGAGTACAAATGGATAAATAAATTCATAGTGATGTTTGCTTGGTGTGGCCTAATATTTTTTCAAGATGAAGAAATACTAGAAAATGCATACTTGTTAGGAACAAAGTTGTTGGTGTTACCAAATTTGAAACACATGCTAATGCATGATGATATTTGCCTTGTATAGTTTGTGTGTAAAGTTTCTAGTTAGAGCAGCATATATGTATGGTGCATGGGAAGAAAAGGGCAAAAGGCAGCAAGGTCAGAGACTTCAAAGTGTAGGAAACTGCTTTGTTCAAATTATTACTTAATGTGTGAGAAGTGAATCTCCCTTCTGAAAAGGGTTGCAGAACACAGTTTGAATTATATACTTGTGAGGACTTGGATCTCTCTGTAGGAATTTCAGGAAAGATTTCACAAATGATTTTGTTGCAGTCTCCATTTGTCCTGTTACCTGGTTAATAGCCAAATGTGGGAGGTGAATCTCAACAATAACTGAGAAAATATTTGGGAAAAAGAAAAGCCCTTTAATATAACATCACTATACAGTGTGGCACAAACTCAGTATTTATAAGGCTTGGGGAAAAAATAAAAGGAGAGACATTGATTTTTGTGTCCTGTCAAACACTTTAACAACCACTTTCTAGTCAGGTCTCAAAATCAGTAATCTGATCATGGTGGAGCAGATTACACAGGATACAGTTTTGCTTGTGTTGGTATCAGCCCTTTCCTGGACTACTATGAGTCTTTTTCCTTGTTCTCTAAAGACTTGGGAAACCTACTTTAATCTAATAAATGCTGGAAAACAAGAATAAGGTTACAGAATCAAAAATGTACTTAAGAAACCACTGAATCGGTTTTTTAAAAGGATGGTCTGCAGAGAACCATCTTTCCACTGGGTAATCATGGAAAGAAAAAACTGATACAATTACAAAAAGTTTTGCAAGTTTTTTTATTAATTAAATATGCAATCTTCTTGCTGCTTATAGAAAAACCATGCCATTTTTGGGACAAGACTGGAGGTCCCCTGGATGGAGATGGGTTAAAACAGAGGATGGATGGAAACGATGTGAACCCTTCAGTCCTGCACTTGAGGATGGGAATAATCAGCTGAATGATATCAGTCATGCTGTGTAAGTTAAGTGATTCTGCATGAGTTAATAGCAGGTGGGAAGGCAAAGGTTGAGTTGATATCCATTCACATTGCAAATGTGTGTAGTAGGTGTTGTCAACAGTACAAATGCAGCCATGTATTTTGTTCAGTTAGGCAGACAGGAGACCCCCATGGAGGTTGTGCTTTGTCACTGCTTCATGAGTTGCTTATTTTGGGCAGACAGATACAATCTTATGTTGTAGGTCTTCAAAAATAATATAACCCCTTAAAACCAACCAAACAAAAAAACTTGTCAAGTACCATTTAAATATAAAGGTGATACTTGTAAGTGCAGCAGGCGTATTGAAATGTTACCTGTAAGTGAACGAAGACCTTCTGTTCATTAGGTGTTGGATTAGGACTGTTCATATTACACCTTTGCTCCAACTACACAATTAGTGGTAGTTTTATGGTAATTCTGTAACACAATATATGACTGTACGTGCTCTGGTAGAACAGGTGAGAAAGATATTAGTTAAACTAATATTCATGGCAGACGCCCACGGATTGGTGTGCTATAAATAGCTTTGTCCAAGCAAATTTCTGCTTAGTTTCTCTACCACGAAGTAATTCTCAGGGATATCTCTCTTGGTCATAAATTCCAGTGTAATGTGCTCATAATGAGAAAAGGGAACATTCAGTGTTTTGTTGTTAGTCCAGTAAGTGATACAGTAACTGATCTGATTTAGAGGGAATTTACTGGCAAGCTAGGACTTGCTCTACTCATATACTTGTGTTTTCTAAATTTGTGAAATAAACCTCAAGAGAGTTATCAGGCAGAGAAGAATTATTGTTAAGCTTATAACCTGTTTTCTTTGTGGCTTTTTTCTTTTTATGTTCATCTGCCACTGATATTATTTGGGCTTCTTTTTCCACGCACTCTCGCCACTGTGGATACAAAAGTCTGTTTGTCTGGAAGAGTGTTCAGTAAGCCTCCAACATGAAAGTTGCCTTAAATACCTCTTGAAAAAATATTTTTTCCCTATTTTATATATTTTTTAATAACATAGTTGACAAATGAAAGGAAATCTAATTTAATAGCTATTTGCACAATTACTAAATATATCTTGCATATTTATTGAATATCGTTTGGCAAGTGGGGCATAAATGTTCATTGTCTTTGTGAATATTATTAAGATTTTTGCTTTTTGATCCTAACCTTTTATATGTATCTATTTTTATATATATTCTCCAGAGAGCAAGGTGAGGTACTTTATCGGTTCTGCAAGCAAAAATGCTTGCTTTTTTTTGTTTGTTTGTTTTCCCCTTAGTCTTGAAAGAACTTAGTATTGAACTCCTCTGGAGTTTTCTTGCTAGAAGCATACTTAAATCAACTGGTTTTGGAAACAAATGAGTATTGAAGTTGAGGACTAAACCAGGTACATTAATTACAAGGGACTAGCCATGAAATGCTCTCAGGGAAGTTTTAATTAAGTCTGAGGTTTTTCATGTCTTGGGTTTCTTAGGTGAGGTTTCGAGTTTGTCAGAATCCTAAACTCAGGGATCAGCTTAGTCTACTGTAGATAGTATTACTTGTATTCCTTTCAGTGAGAGAAAGTATGGGTAGAGTTAACTGCCAGATTTTTGTCATCTATGAATTACAAGTACTTTCTTTTCAGAAAATAAAAAGATCTGCTCACAAACAGATTCAGAAAGAAACTTACAAGGCATGTAAATAACTTTCATAAATTGAAGACTAATATGCTTTTATTAAAATAGAGGTTTTTACCTTATTCAGTTAGTCATCCAGTGCTTGGTGAATCCAGTTTGAGTGAATTAGTCAAAAATAGTCACCTACAGAGAACTGTGCTTGAACAAATCTAATCACTTCTGCGGGAACAACTGAAAATTATTTGGAATAATGCTTGAATAGTTGCAGTTTAAATTGGTTCCATCTATGAAAACTGAGATGGAAAAAATTTAGACCCTTGGTTCTGTAGCTCGTATTTCTTTGGGTAATTAATATGATATAAGTGAAGAATGCTGTGTATTCAAGGTATACAGTAGCTGGAATGGTGGCTGAGGCAGTACCTGTGAAATGAATGCTGGCCATGCCTACCAGCAGTTTGTACCTATACATTCTAGCGCAGATATACATTAACAGTGCTGTGGCACTGTGTCCTTGAAGTTCGGTGGTGGAGAGAGAACAGTATTGCCCTAGAGTTGTATGCAAATAGCCTCTCAGTAGTCTGCAATTTAGGAGTAAAGCTGTCTCACGCTTTCATTCTGAGGTAGAGGAAAAAGTCAGACTAATCTTACTAGGTTTTGTGATGGTGATACTGCTTTTTTTAGTGATTTAGGCTCATATGAGCTACTAGGGCTGGCAAGGTGGTGATTTGAGTCTGTGGTGTCTAATTCTGTAGGTGAGATACAGTGTGCACAATGTGGTTTTGGCCCTGGATTGAAGCCCTTGGATTTGAATCTTGTCTTAGGTAATGTTGGCATTTGACAAATATGTTGTAAGGTAATTTGGTGTAGGCACTTACCTCAGGATTTTCCATGCATGGTCAAGCTGTAAATTGCTTTAAGCCTCTTCTAAAAACACTTATCATATCTCTGTAGGTAATTGCATGTCTTGAGGGCATTCCTTCCTCCATGAGAAAAGAAGCAGGGGGATGAGGAAGAATAGTTTTGAGTTTGTATGGGCCTGTCAAGCTTTCTGTCACTTTAAGTGTCGTACCTAAGAGGTTGTTGAAATTCTGTTATAAAATTGCTTGTTTGAAAAAGCAGAAATTCTTGTATGCTTTTTGTAGGATATTGTAGTTCTAAGGACACCGGGTACTTTGCTTTTAGATGCTTCAGAGTAATTTATTTTTTCTTATGGAGTACATCATGAAGACAAAGTAAGAATAGCTCTAAATTGGCAGTATTATGCATGTATTTAAATCCTCCCAGGTGTGCTCAGATGCCATGTGCAGCATTATGGCAAAAACATTAAATTAAGGCTTCTGTTAGACCATATGGCATGTGCAGCACTTGATCCAGTTTCTTGTGTCTTAGCTCGGTGTCTGGTGGGGGGGATGAGGAGCAGGAGTTCCTCTTGGAAATGCGGAGTGGCTTTGTTGCTCATCAGCCAGCTTTCCAGTTTTCCGGAAGGAGGCTAACAGTTGTTGGGAAGTGCCTGTGTTTCCATCCTGCTCTCCTGATGCCAGCGGGACCCTTGCTTTCGTTCTCAGTGAGAGACTTAATGTTTGCCAAGAAGAATGGTGCTGGTTACAGGTAAATAGGGAAAAACTCTCAACATAAAGCAAGGCAGAATATGAGGGAATAAAGCCTTATAAGAGAAGCTCCTCAGAGATAAGTCAAATCCATCATTTATGTAAAATGGCACAAAGTGTTCCAGGAATGTCACAGGCAAATTTGCATGTTAGACAAAAGTACTTGAAATAGCCCTCTTCCTCTTTGCAATTCTGTGTATTAAGTGAATGGCCTTAAGCTGCCTTCCATGTTTATCTGATGCTCGTGGAATTGTGTGTTACTGGTGGGCAGGGGTGGGCTTTAAATCACTTCAGGTATGTTCCTGACCTAAATTGTTTTCTAAGGACACTGTCTCTCCAGGTACAAAAGGAGGAATCCTGCCAGATTAACTTTGTTCTTCTCAAGTGGCCCTTCAGAAGTGCCACCTTCCCTTTCTCCCCATTGCACTGGGTCAGTGGGAGGGGGTGTGTTTCTCTTCTGCCTCAATTACATTCCAGTGTCAGGCCATATCTCCCTAGTCTTGTGTCTGTTGCAAGAGTGATAAAGCTAGGTCTGGGAGCTTTGGGCTCTATTTCTGATTCTGCAGCAACTTCATGTGATAGGCAAAGCTGTCAATATGCTAAAACATAATTAAATTATAATTCTAATTAGTTTAAAAGATATTTACTTTATTATAGCTCTCTAAAAAAAAGACAAAACAAAAAAACAGCAGCACCAAAAAAACCCCAAACACATGTAAAGTACATTTTCAATGTTAATGTTCTGCTTTTGTTGGTTGCCAGTTCCTTTTCTCCAAACTCTCTTGGTGTTTGACCAGATATGGTATTTGGCAGTGTTGAATTGAGGTGGTTGACTCTAGTCTCTACTTTAATAAGGCATGAACTAAGGGTCTCACCTTGGACTGAGCTCTATCTGAATGCAGAGGTATGTTAGCTTTTCTTTTTTCTTGGGGCTTTAAACCTAAGATGAAAAAATACTTTCTATTTCTGAGTCTTCTTAACTTGTATATCTTTAAACTGGACTGGCAATAACTGATCAGAGCAATTAAAAAAAATAAAGCTTTTTTACAGTGTTTAATCATCCTCTTCAGCAGATGGTTCAAGCCTGAGAATTTGAACTATACAAGCTAGTAGAAATAAGACTAATGTAATTTGATTTTTTTGCCACTTAATGCCCAAATGCAGGTTATTTTTTAATGAACTGATGTCCTTCAGTTTTACAGTGTTCAGCTGGCACAATTTGAAGTTCAAACTGACTTTATAGATTCATCTGGCAAATTCAGATTAAAAATAGTAAAGAAAGGGAGGAATCTAGTATACAACTTGCTTGTCAAAGAGTATTAATGGAGAAATAACATAATCCTACAGTTAAGCTTCACTACCACATATCCTTAGTTACTCTGCTTATCTGTGCAAGGCTATGGCCTTCACATGAAGTATCTTCTTTCTCTGTGCTTGAAAAATGAACACCATTCTTGTCTATTGCAGTTCCTTCTACCTAATAGCAAAAATGGGAAGCAAAACTTAAGGAAACAGTGTAGACTTAAGGAAATAGTGTAACATAGCCAGTGTTTTAAATGTGTGTGAATGTTCAAAACGTTAGAAGGACTCAGAAAAGCTGTTTTAATGTTTGTGTATTTTATATGTATATCTACTCGCACTATCCATATATAATGTTTAAATATTCTGTATAGTCCTCGTTATTAGGTTACATAGTTAACTGACAGAAGTGACATAGCTATAGTTGATACTCTCTGGTAGAAAGGAGCCCACATGATTCTTGATACTGTGTAAGTCATGGTAGAACATGACTGTGACACCCTAAATTGTATACAGTGTCATGATACAGGCATTTATTGAAAGACAGACTTTTGTTGCCCCAGGGTTGACAGTGGTAAGAAAGATGTCTGTCACTGCTGGCTTTCTGCCTGTGCAAGGATGTGCAGTAATTCTGCACAGGCATCTACCTGTGTGCACAGTTTTTTCAAGGCTTGGTCCATTTAAAATAATGAGTTTTGGTGCACTAGAGCTTTGCAGACAGACAGTTGTCCAGTTAGTACTGTCTTCTCAGTAGTAACTCCTAAATGTCAGCAATGGCTTAAGATACACAAAGGTAGCTTCCTAATAGGTGTTTAATCACTTTGAAACAAAATTCAATCCCACTAGGAAGAAAAGAACTTATCTCTTAAGATATATGTTGCTGTAGGCTGTTGGTTGGAGGAACATCATTAAAAAATATGATTTTTTTCCAGCTGACAAACGAATGCAGAGAATTATCATCCATATACACCTCAATGTTTAATCATTGCTGTTCTAATTAGATGTGTTTATTTCAGCATCTTAACTGGTGATGATGAAGATGAAGAAATATACAGTACAGAAGATTGTGAGTCTGCAGCCAAGAAAAGAAAAAAAGATCATTTTAGGGATAATAGAGATTCACAATGTAAGGCTGTTTTTTATTTATTTATTTATTAGGAGATTATTGTAGCTTCAGCAAAGTTTTCTAATAGCCACTCATTTATACTACTGTAGAGTAGTAGCCTTCTGAGTTACGTTTATTTCCATATTGGCAATGAATTCTGGTGTCAGGAGTGATAGATCTTGACTGAACTGTGGCATTGATCATCTGTTAATTTTTTTTTCCCAAAGATCCAAAGGGAACTGATTTAAGAATACTAATTCCTGAATAATAAATGTCTTCTAATACTAGCCACTGTTTAGTGGATGAGTTTTAGATTAAATTATTCTGGATGTCTATGAAAGCACCTGCTTACCAAAGCAGCTGTTTTATTTTTGCTTAATTCAGTTTCTGATTAGTGTTGCAGCTCTAGAATCAGTTCATAAATAAATCTATTTTGTCATAATATCTACAGTTCTTGTAAAGACCTTATCACTATTGAATTTCTCAAACTCTTTAGCATTTCTAATGCTCTGATCTTGAAATGATCTCCATTATTTTTCTGTTCCCAAAATTGTAACAGAGATGGTCTTGCAGAAAGCTGCGAGCTTCCCCAGGCCTGCCTGGGCATAAAGTATTTGAAAAGATTAAAGTAGCTATATGTAAGAGCATACTTTCATTTGACAACTTATCAGACTTCTGAAAGCTGAAGATGTGCCTAGCTGCCTTTGTTAGTTTTATATACTGGGCTTCCCTGCAGCATTCTGCAACTAGTTGAACTATGCAGATGCTGAGTAGGCACCTTTACAGAAGAAAATAGATTAGAGGTGTGGATTGTTCAGGATCAGAGATGTTCATTGTTCGTTCATGTTACATGATAAGGACCCTGTTGAATTAAAAAATATTGGGGATTTGGTAGGATAAGTTGACTGTTTCTTTCACACAGTTGGCAAAAGTTGTGCTAAATCTGCCAACTATACATTGACTCTTGTGTTTGGTTTCTAAAAATATTTTTTTCTTTACATTTTTGAAGTACATAGCTTCTGAAATTTTGTAGTCATCCTTTTCAGCCTTTATAAACTTCATTAAAACTCTTTAACCAGGAGTTGGACTTTATGATCCTTACGGGTCCCTTCCAATTCAGTATATTCTATGATCTCTCCTATTTATGAAGCATTTCATTGAGCATGGTCTGTTTTGTTCAGTTTCTTTCTGGAAGGTATTACCTAAAGTGGAAGCCTAAAAATGCTTACATTTTTTAATTTTTATTTTAGGTTTTTATCGTGAAAAGTGGATTTATGTTCATAAAGAAAGCACCAGGGAAGTAAGTCCTGCATGCTGTGGGTCAATTCCTACAGTCTTTGTGCTTCTTAATTGACAAATACTGTATTTAAAAAAAGAACATTTTTTGTTGTGTCATCTTAGGGTTTATATTCAACTCTCTTCATTGGCAACATAGTACAGTTTCATGTGGTGGGGCAAAGGCAGCCACCAAAGTGACTTTTACATGGGTCATTGTGGGAGAGATGTGGTGACTTGCAAGGATGGACATAATAGTTCTCCACTACTTCTCCAAGCCCATCTGTCTGTAACTGTATATCTGCACTAAAACTGAAAGTATTTGCAGAAACTGAGTAAAGGCTCCAAAGAAGGTGTCAGCAGGCCACTGCTTGATCTTTTTGAGTTTTGATGTAAATTCGAATATAAGTTAAACTTCAGTTTCCAATTTTGCAAAGAGGACCTTTGAATTCCATAAAGTCCAGATGCTTTCAGTGTGGGTTACAAACTGTATCATGAAAGTCTCGGGATGACCCCCTGGAAGGGCGAGAGTTAAAACACATCCATAGTATGAAGAGGTAAACTGGTTTGCAGTTTGAGTTTCCTTCCTGTGGTTATTTGGGATGGGTGGGACTTGGCCACCTGTAAGAATGTCTTTCATCACAGTAATGCCAGCTGGGAGAGGGGTAAGGAGGTGATTGTGATGACCCCTAGCCATGCAGCCAGAAGTTGGCTTTGCATTTTGGAGCTGGGTGCTATGGAAAGAGCTTACTTTGAGGAGACACTGGAAGACTTTACCTTGCAGGCTGGTGACCCAGAGGTTGCCTTTCTACATCTGGAGGGTATTACAAAGCCTTTCACTAGTTTCATAGCCCTCTTTCCCAGTTTTGTCTTTGTGATAGATACGTTGGTCTGCAAAAGCCTCAAGCATGCTCTTTCCCATTGTGCCATCTCAAATTCAGGGTAAGAAAGACAGAGGGGTGACAGACTATCACCAGTCATCATGGTGTTTTGAATGAGAAGCTGGTTAAGCTGAGTTTTCAAAGTACATTCAGGCCAAAGTACTTAAAATCTCTCACTGCTGTCCTTCATAGCCTGTATGTTAGGATTTCCCCCACTCACACACCCCAGATTTGTGCATAGGTTGGTGTGCTGGTGATATGTAACTGCGTGCTTGGGCTTCCTGACCATTCAGAGAGTGGACAAAATATTTTGATGTAGCAGTTGTTTTATTCTTGTCACTGCTGTTGTCTTCTAATAATGGATCATTCACCTTTCCTGCTTAAAAAAACAAATCACCCAGAACCAACAAAAAACCCAACAAACAGCCAGCAAAGAAAGATGATTCATTCTAATGGTTAATCTTTTTCCAGTGATTCCTTGTATAAATTCAAAAGCTTAAACTAAAAAGTTAAAAGTGGCAGAATGAAAAAGCAGCAAGGCATAAGCATACCTGAACAAAATAAGTTCAGAGCAACAATTTAAGTTAATCTAAAATGTAATTTACAGAGGCTCTAGTTTTCCTTAAAGGTGGTAATCTTACTTGATTTTGACATAGCTAAGTCACACAACTAGGAGGCTTTTCCAAAGGGGATACTGAATTTTAGGGCAGAATAATAAGAGTAGGAGGTTCTTGATTGAACACATGAAAAATGGTGTAGGAGGGCACAGAAAAACAAAACCAAAACAAGCACAGCTGAAATTACTCAAAGATCATCTCTTAATTTATTTTAACATGATAGTGCTTTTGGAAAGGTAGAGCTGAAGCTTCATAGAAATGTGCTTCCAGCTGTTGGTGGAGGGAGTTCTGTTAATATTCTTTTTAATACCAAAAGCATGGCCTTTTGGTAACTTTAGCCAGAGAACAGCCACAAATATTTACATTTCAATAAAAGTGTTGTTGTCTGCAAGTGTTAATTCACTGCTGTTAGCCAACCAAGTTTTGCATCCTGTGAGTGTGCAGCACACTTGGATCTCAGGTATATTAACTGCATGGGCAAGCAGCATGAATCCTGAACTGAGTCATTAACCAATAGGCAGTAATTACCTGCAGCAGTTAACTATCTCCTGTCCCACTGTGGTACATTCAGGGTAAGCTTTCAATGGGTTGCAAAAAGGAATGTCAAGTGGTGATGCCAGCTTCTCAGCATTGCATCATTCACTGAGGAAGGCTGTCTAGGAATGACCTTCAAATAAGTATTTTGTCATTCCTTTCCTCAGCTGATTAAACCATACTAGCACACTGCTCTGCAATCTTTCATGAGTTGCAGGGTTTCTCTAGCCTCTATATAGCTCTGTGCTTCTAAATTTACTCAGTTGATGTGATTCCATGTATTTCGGGCTGCCACTTCCACCTTAACTAGTTCCACGACAAACTCTGAAACTCCCATTTTTCACCATAAGACACCTGTGCAGAAGATACCAAAGAAAATTGAATTGTTCTTGGTACCTATGCCTAAACTCTGTCACACAGAAAATAAATTCTAGGTGTTGAGACTATTTGATCTCCAACCTGAGGAGCAAGTAGGTGTGTTCTTACCCTCAAGTGTGAACGTAAACTCAGTCAGTTAATGCCTGTGGCTATAAGCTCAGTGCTGTACAAGCAAGACCTACCTTGTGCTCAGGCAAATGGGGAGCATGGTAGCTATGGAAGAATACTAGCGTTGTTGTCATGCAAAAGTAGAATAGATTCTGCAGACACTCAGATACCAGTGACTACAGTTTGCTTGATTAGTATGAGTTTAAAGGCCTCACCATTGAGTAGTGTTGCCTATGTACTTGTTAGATACAGCTAGCATATCTGGTTTCACTTGTTCTACAAGAAATTAAATAAATCCTCAGTTCTGATACGTTATATTTCCAGGGACCATGGTGTATATATAAGCATCAGTTTCATGGTAAAGTGCTTTTCTAAATATTTTCCTTGATTCTATCTTTGTTTCTTTGCATTTAAAATGTGCTTATTTCTCTTTCCAGAGACATGGCTATTGCACTTTGGGAGAAGCTTTTAACCGCTTAGACTTTTCAAGTGCAATTCAGGACATCAGAAGGTTCAATTATGTAGTCAAAGTAAGCTCTTTATTTTATATACATATTTTAAAAATGCATTTGCTGATGTGCCTATGTGTACAAAAGAAACAATTTTGCACTGAACTGATGATTTGTGACTGTATAAATATCCTGTTCATATGTAATTTATACTGTGTAAAGCAACTCTAAACTAAGTAACTTTTCTTTGGTGAAAGCTCATTATGTTGTTCTGTGAAAGCCTCTTGCTTGAGGAGGGTGGCGATGGCCAGTATGCTGTGTATTTACAGGGAAACACTGGGCATACTCTGTTGTGTTTTATCAGTCTGGGTAGTGAACTTATTGAAAGTAAAATAGTTCCTATTCAACTAAAACCAGCAAAGTGTAGTACTTCTTTAATAGACTTTACTGCATCTTAAATATGCTTAAAATACCAACTGAAGAATATTTGACGTGCAAATATTGCAAAGTTTGTTTCTTCTGCAGCTTAATAGTCCTGTAGTTTACTGTGCTTTTTTTTAATCTAGAATCAAGCTATAAATGCATTAACCTTTGTTAACATCCTTTAAAACTTGAGACTCTGGCTTTTTTTAGTCTTCCTACTTTTTTTTTGTCTTCTAGAAATGACTTTATTGCAAGTTGTCTTTTATAAATGATGTAGTGACACAAAGTTCGTAGAAGCAGTTATGATACACTAATCTCATGATTCCTTGGAAAGTCCCTTTCTCACTAGACCTGACCCAGAGATTCTAACATAGTCCTTAGCGGAGAATTAAGTGCATGGAACATGTAGGTTGTGGGCAACAACAGTGCTATCTGCCTGTTTTCCAAAACTATGTGACTTGTATTTTAGGAAGCCGCATAATGTCATGCCTTAATTTCATCGATGCCTAACCAGCTGCCTACTTGAAAATACCTGTTCTGGGAGATGCTGGTCTTTCTCTACCCCCAAATTTCTTTGTCATCTAACTTTAGGTAGTAAAGTTCTTGTCCCAATTCCTAGAGCAGCAGTTCAAAATGTGAGACACAGCAGGATTAGAGGTCAGTTCAGTGGTGAGGCTGTTCACAAGTAATGTAGTGGTTGGAATGTATCCAGGGCTTGAAAAGACACAAATCAAAATTAAATAAACATATGAGGATGACACCCTTACCACTAGGCTGTGGAGTATTTGGATAGAAAACACATTCTAACCATCCTGGTGAAGCTGAGACACAGTGTATTTTACTTTTAAAAAAACAAGAGATGTGGGACCAAAGTGAACAAAGCAAAAAATTTGCTTCCAGGCTAGTGGTTAGGGTACTTGCCTGTTTTATTCCACTCACACGTTATTTTTGTCTGTGTGTGTATGCATTGTGGTTTATTTCCTTGTTTTTTAATGCTGTTTGGGGAGCAGAAACAAGAATCTTGATCTTTCCCAAGATTCTTCAGCCTCAAGCAGTAGGAAGGGGAAAAAAAGTGCCTAAGAAAGATGAATTGCGTTATAAATGGGGTCAACCTCGAGGGCCTCGCTCGGATGGCACACTGGTGGAATGAACCAAGAACTAGAATCTTACATGTTTTTTTCAGTGCTGCAGTGCCTAACTGGGGTTGCTCAAAACAGTTGATCAGAACACAGTGTGAAGTCCAACCTAATGAACAGAAGAGAATGCAGTCAAGGTGTTTACTAAAAAATATCAAATGGCTGGTTTAGTTAACCAGGCTTAAGCTTCTTGAGAAAGGAGCAACACTTAAATTCAAAAATTAGGCTTTGTGATCCAAACTGTTGCTAGAGCAATGCTAGAGTGGCAGGGAGGCTTCCAAAAATCCCTTTAACACTTTAGAATTTATTTGAAATCTTTAAAAATTTTAGGATTAATTTACAATTGCAAAAAATTAATTATGTCTTTGCATCATTTTCCATGAGGTGATAGAAGTTAAACTGACTTTTATCAACAGGTATAGAAACTGTACATCTAAGACCTTAAAGTTCCTGGGTTGCTAATAGATGTGATCCATATGAATGAGAGCTGCTGCTCATTCTGTAGCTGTAGAACTTGTTGACTTGAGAAACATTTGTAGTGTTGTGTCTAATAAATTAAAGTATTTATGTGGATGTCAGTAATATGTGAAGCTGCAAGATCTTTTCAAAAGATGTTTAGACTGCTCTACCAGCTTTTGAGCCAGTCTGCTGAGCCTTAATGAAGCAGCAAGTCATCCCATACCCACCTGCTTTATACAAGGTCTTACTGCCCTGAAGTTTCTAATGGTGGTGGTGTTTTGTGTAGATCTCACTTAATGCAGTGCAGCAGTTCTTACTTCTTCTCTAAGAACAATTCCTAGTTATGCATGAACACAATAATGATCACTTCATGCCTGGTGTTCTGCTTGTTGCATTTAAGATAGCAAGATATAAATCAAGAAGACTTTTTAAAATACTATCCCAGCTGGATAGCTGTTCTTTGATCCCAGACCATCAGCATGATCCATTCTGATGCTCCAATTAACTAAACCCCTCCTAATTATTATTAAAAGTTAATACAGATATCTGATCAAGATCTTTTTAGGGTGGGCACTGGTAGGAGGAGATGGCAGGATCAGCTGTTTTTCTGTGCTTGTTTGTACTGTAGTATAACAATCCTTTCTTGGCTGTTAAATGCCTGATACGTTGAATTTGATATGGATGATCTGTTTTCAAAACAATTCCTTGTGAACCAACAGTTAATCCACACAAAGTTATAATCTCTAGTGGACAGCATAAACTGTGGCTACACACATCAGGAAGGCTCAACTCAGGTCTCAGATCCGTGTACTTGTGCACCTGCTAAAATTCTCCTAATCCTTGCGTGCTAACTTTCACTGAAACTGGAATCTTTGTTAAAATCAGCCAGGTGGGGTTTGCTTCTTTGATTTGATCTTTAGTCTGAGTGACATAGCTACTTTATTTTTTTAATTAAGTCAAGAGAAATGTACACACTTGCTTGAATTGACAAATTGCCAGAGACCTCTAGGTGTACTCCAAATTATTACTCTAATTAAAAGGCTTTGAAAATGTCAAGGAAGTGGTCCTGATAATTGCCCTCAAAATGTGTAAATAGATTGTTTTTATTTAAATACATTGGGCGAATTGTTTCCTCCTTTCGTAGCACACAGTGTTTTGTCAGGGATCATGCAGAGAAGCCAGAAGGAACATTATCATATCAGGGAGAGAACAGGTGTATTCTCTCTTCTGCCAAAGGAAAATTAATGTTGAGAGTAGTGTCAAAGGAGTGTTGTAGAAATGAAGAGACAAAATCACTTTTGGCAGGGTTACTCTTTGTTCACCCTCTGTGCCAATAGCTGATGCTGCCCTACGAAGCGCGGCTCTGTGGGTTAGCGTTTAGAGCACTCCACAGGGGATGCTGGTTTCTGCTCCCTGCAGAACACTTGCCCCAGTGTTGAGAACACTTGGGCTGAAGTCAGCACGGTGAATAGCAACTGTAAAGCTCAGTGCCTCAGTTCTAAACACTGTGATACGGTCCTAACATCGCAAATCTCTCTTGCATTTCATACTAAGAGACTGGTTTGTTTGAAGGGGCAACAGTCCTTATCAGGTACAAAACTGAACCTAAAATGTAAACGCACAGATGTTTAGAATGGAGCAAGGACTGCCTCCAGTAGCCAAAACTGCATTCATGTGCTGCAAAAGCTTGAGCTATTCTGGGCTGCTTTCCTCTAGAGTATTCACACTGTTCTCGATGCTGTCTTTAACACAGTGGTTCCAGACAGAAACATAGATAGGACATCTCTTATACAGTTAATGACAATGACTAATGCAGTAATTGCATTAGCAATACTGCTCATTATTAGTTTACAGTGGTTTCTGAATGTGGGAGTAATACAGATTTATTTTCCCTCCATGAGCAGAAAGCAGTGCGCTATGCCTTCTACACCTGGGTTTGACCACTATGATACTTTCACTCAGAAACTGGAAGTCTGGTAGTTGGTATCGGTTCAGAATGATGTTCCTGGCCAGCAGATCTGTCAGGGGCTTCAGGACCCAGCCACATCAAAGACCATATTTCTGTTTGTGAGCCTCCAAACCGTGATCCCTCTGCTGTTCTGTTACAGCTTATAAAGACCATGCCTCGTGCTCTATCAGAGATGAACACTAGTATTTGGGTAGTATTTTGTATAGTAAGTTGTTCATGGGATGCCAGTGGGAATGCTTAATCCTTTCTTTGTCTTGCTCCATTTTCTGAACTCTGTAGTTATGCTTCCATGAAATACAGTTGCAGTGCTCTGGGCTGTTGTAACTAACATACATACTGAAAGTATATATTTGAAACTGTCCTTTTGTCATTCTTCTGAGTTTAATTTTTTGCCCTAGCTTCTGCAGTTAATTGCAAAATCCCAGTTAACTTCACTGAGTGGTGCAGCCCAGAAGAACTACTTTAACATTTTGGACAAAATTGTGCGGAAGGGTAAGACCCAAAGCTTGTAGTCTGCTTGTTTGCATTTAATCACTGTGACTAAGCTATCTGACATTTTTTTTGTTTGCTTTATTACCATTTTTGCATTGTAAGACAAAGCAATAGCATATTTAATGAGTGAAAGTTTTCATACTTCCCATCCCACAGTTTCAGTAGGTTGTTTTCTCTTGATTATTGAATCATGTCTGTTGAAACAGATTGGTAAAGTTAAAATGGCAGTTAGAGTCTATTCAGAAACTAATGGCTACTATTAAATTATACTCTTTATGAAATGTGAAAGCTTTTAGATTAAGTAACATGTTTGTTGTTCAATTTGCATGATGTGCAGAGATTTAAAGTATATAACTGCTTTTCTTTATTGTTTATTCTTTTAAAAGCTATTACATAATATTGAAAAAAATTCTGGCAACCACACTAAATGGAGATGTAATATTGTCAGATTTGAACAGAAGAAATCTGATTTATACCTAGCTATTCAGCCTTAAGTCTATTAAATGCATAAGATGAAATGTTACATTACATCTGTCTGGGAGATTCCTATTCATTGATCTTGCACTTGTGGAATAGCATTAATGAGTGTCATGGTGGGAATTAGGGCAGCTGTTTGCACACAGAAGTTGACTTGTAATTAGTTTATCTAAAAAGTGTCACTTAGCTTGAGCTAACTGTACTAGCATGCTTGAATCAGTTAAGCCAAATATAAATTTTGGTTGTTTTGTTTTCCAGTCATGGAAGATCAATATAACCCAAGATTAATCAAAGATCTTCTCCAGGATCTGAGTTCTACCCTCTGTATACTGATCAGGGGAGTAGGAAAATCTGTGTTGGTAGGGAACATCAACATTTGGATTTGTCGATTAGAAACTATCCTTCTGTGGCAACAACAGCTAAAAAACCTTCAGATGAATAAGGTATTTTATTAAATCATGCTAACAAAGCAATTGGGGAAGGGGGGGAGTATGTTGAACGTTGGTTTATGACATGTAAGTGAACGAAGTTTCAAATGCATCTTAAACAGTTTTACTTGTTTTCTTTTGGTTTTAGAGAAGTGAAATGTAATGCATTGGAATCAACTTGATTTTCTAATGTTTTAATAGCTCTTTTATAATGAGGGCTGCTCCAGTGCCTGTACTGCTAGTTTCTGGTAGAGATAAATTTCCAAAGAAACTTCCAAACGTTTGTCTGAAGAAATACAAATCTAAAAGGAATTTTAGAGCTGGATCAAGAAAACAGAAATAAAATATTCAAGTAGCAAATCTACAGCTTTATTCATTAGCACAGTTACTTCTTGGAAAAAAATAAAGAGGCTAATGACTTCAGCATCTGGCCTGTGATCATGTGACTCTGTTCAGAGCATGTGGTATGCACCGCTCCAGGTCTCCATGGCGGAAACTTCTGATAAGTGGGCAATTTTTTATAGCCTGTCTGGGTTCCTCCTGGAGGAAGAAATGCTGCAGGATGTTGCTCACAGCAGAGTCATACAACAGTTTCAGCTGCTTGCTTTCAGCTATGAAATTGTCTTTGCTCTGTGTGCCAGGTACCTAAATAAAAAGCTAGGTTTGGAGTAGAAAGGAGAAATGGGGAACCCCATCTTGGTGGCTTTATATGCCAGGCAACCCCAGCACAGACAGTTTTGAGACGCTGCAGTTGCTCCTTTCCAGCATGCTGCTTCCATCTCATCTGTTTTACACTGGTTGAAGAAACCGGTGAGAAATCCTGCGTTTGTACTGCTCCTATGTTCCTGAGCAGAACAACAGCCCCAGAGATGTTTGTAACAGATGACGCTGTGGAAAGCTGAGTCCGTAAGTGAGACGAACGGTCGTGAAATAAACTGACACAAGTGAGAGCCTGCTGCAGTACAGCTGCTGTGCTGCCAACTGGGCAGCTCTACTAGGTGGGGCAGCTGCCCACACTCCCTCCCTCCCTTGCCAGCTGGGATGCTGGGACACTGCCTCCAGCCCCGGGTTTCATGCCACCTGGCAGCATGGGCTCCAGAGTCAGTTGTATGTAAATTGTGCTGTAGGTTACCAAGTTAAAATTGAGCAGAGGTGTGTTTCTCAGTGCTGCAGTCTGTCAGCCCCTGCAGAATTCCTCACTTATGTGCAAGGGGAACTATCTCCTGACTGTAGAAACAAACCTACTCTCTTCTGCCTTTGACTTTCATAATGTTTGAATTATGTATTTGTGCTCTTCAGTCCTATATTCTGTACTTTGGTTGTAATAAGGAAAATTGTTGTGTGCTGTTTCTTAAAAACTGAGAAACTGTAGTTATCCTACAGATTATAAACAATTGTTTCATACCTTTGTTATTGTTAGAGTTTTAGCACACTTCTCTGGAATTGAACATATCATAGCTTTCAAGACTACAGTCCTGAATTCTCTTCTGAGAACAGAAGTGTTTTAAAATTATTTGAAGTTTAAATAATTTAGGATATGTTTATTTTAACAGTAGGAAAGCTGTAAGTTACAAAGCTGTAGTAGGTCCTTCTGTACCTGTAGTCATTTAAGTTGTCAATGGCAGCACTTAGACAATAATGTTAACCAAGTAATCAAACCATTACAGAGTTAACCATAGTTATTACTCAATGGTTTTGTACAAACTAAATGAGACCTGAAATACCTCTAAAGTAAGAATCTTATTTGTACCTCATCCTGTCAAGTTTTTGTAGTTAAAAGTCTTTAACTCTTATTTCCAGCACGTCAACAATGGTCTTACGCTTAGTGATCTCCCTCTGCATATGCTGAATAACATCTTATACAGGTTCTCTGATGGCTGGGACATTATTACTCTGGGTCAAGTGACCCCAACTTTGTACATGCTCAGTGAAGACAGGCAGTTGTGGAAAAAACTCTGCCAGTATCATTTTGCAGAAAAGCAGGTAATAAACTCTATCATTGTATAAATTATAAACTCTAATTATTGTATAAATAACTATCATTGTGTAAATGTGGCTCTTACCTTGGCAGTATGGTATACTGATAATGAAGTGGGATAATAATGAGCTCACCCTCTTTGAGATAAAAAGGTGACAGTGTGCAGTCATAGTGACAGTGATGTCTTTTTTTTTGGGGGGGGGGGCTTGGTTCATATGAAAAGTTGTATTCAGCATGTCTGTAAGTTTAGGGTTTATCAGGCTGTTTCTTTGTGTTTAAAAAAAAAAGGCTACTGTAAGGTGATTATTTTCTCTTTAAACAACACAATCAGCAGCAAGTGTGGTAGAGGATACCTCTAAGGTGCTCCTAATTTTAGTACCTATGGTAGAAATTCTTTTACTAACCAAGGTAGATAGCCTAAAAGTCTGAGCAATTTATCTAAGTCAGCAGACTGACAATTTTTGCAAAATTGGAGTTTTGCAAAAAAGAATACAAGAAAATGCTTGAGATTTTTTGAAATTGAGAGTAAAAAGAAATGGTACTTTTCTTTCACTTCCTCATAAAGAGCATTAAAGTAATCTAGGAATGCCTCCAGAACTGTCTTTGTTTTCTCACAGTAATATATGCCAGGCCAAAATCAGACTAGGTGGAAATAAATTTATGAAAATAGAAGTTACCTCATTAGAGCTGGATGAAGAATTTTAAAGACCTAGTACGTTAGACTGGAGGAAGGGAAAATATGCATTCTTAAATCTGACAGGTTGGAGTGGTACCACTTGGTTGGTTACTACCAGGTTAAGTATTATTGTAACAGGAAAGGTAGAAGTGAAGATCAATTAATTCACGTGCAGTGGACCCAGATAAGAATTTTGGCGAGACAGAAGGCTTTATAATTAATTTAATGGGGAATATAGACAAAGGTAAACTTTATTTTAATGAGGGTGGTGAGGCCCTGGCACAGGCTGCCCAGAGAAGCTGTGGCTGCCTCCCTCCCTGACAGTGCTCAAGACCAGGCTGGATGGGGCTTTGGGCAACCTGGGCAAGTGGGGGGGTGTGGCAGAGGGTTGGAACTGAATGATCTTTAAGGTCCCTTCCAACCCAAACCAGCCTGTAATTCAATACTATTCATCAGCCTTTGAAACACACATTATTATATGAAAAGATTTAACTTACTAAAATAAATAGGAGGAGTATTGCATAAGTGCATTGCTCTTTTCTTAATCCTTCACAAAGAATCTGTGATCACAGAAGACCCTGCAAAATTATGTCATTTAAATGGCAGCAAATCATCT
>VZTU01022843.1:0-42540 GCA_013400835.1 Zapornia atra
TGTGATTCTGTGAAGTGGAAAAGCTCGGGAAGTCTGTGTGGGTCCTGAGTCAGTGTGATCTGGACTAAACCGGGTAGTGTCTGTCTCCCCAGCGTCACGATTCAGTCTTGCTGCTTGATTTGCTGGAAGCATTGCCAACATTGTAAAACCCCACAGAAGCAACACGTGGTGAAACAAGTTGTAGAAAAGCCAACCTCAGTCTCCTGTCAGTGTGGAACTCCAGCGTGTGGAGTGTTTTCTCGCAGAGCATTGAGAAAAAGCTGGGCTCCTGTGGCAGCCAGGTATGTTGGCGGGGCAAAGTGTGTCCTGCTGCACTGTCCTGGGGCACCAGAGCCCCTGAGAAATGCGCAGATGCTGGCCAAAGCGCAGCGCTGTGAAACAGCAGAGTTTGATGAGTATGAGAAGCTCCCTTCTCTCTCCCCCAGAATAACACTGGTAGAGCCTGGATAGTGCTAAATTCAGAGGTCTCTGACGAGAAAATCTGCCATCCCTCTCCTTTTTCTTTCATCCCAACTGCACCAGTTTAACCCTGCCAGGTGTGGTGGCTGTGGCACTGCAAAGCTGTTGGGCAGCGTTACAAAGAGGCCGCCCTCTCACACTCCGTCTTCACGCTGGCTTAGCCCGCCTACAGTCGGGGCATTACGTGGAGCTCCTGAACAAAGCAGCACGTGCAGACTCCTCTGTTTTGTCTGCAACTCACCAAATTCAATCAAAGGATAAGAAGGGAAGGTCAGTGCAACTGCAGCACATGTAGAGAACCCCCATCTGCCTGCCTTCAGCATCCCATGTGACACGGAGGCAAAATGCCATAGATTTGGGGCAGTGCTGCTATCAGCTATATAAAGGCACTAATAGCCATAGCTGCTCTCATCTCCCCAGATAAGATTGTCCCTACTGCTGTTGGGGTGGTGGAGAAACACCTTCACAGGGAACACCGCAGAGACTGTGGTGACTGCCTTGTAAAGGGGGAGAAAATCCCTTGCACTAGAGGCACGAGCTCTGGAAAGCAGACCCGAGCGGCTCCGCTGCAGCTGCCTGTTAACTGGTGGAAGAATGTAAAAGTTATTTAGTGAATCCTGGCACTGTCCTTCCTTCTGGGTCCTGGGAGATTTAACTTGACTTTTCAAATCCCTAGGCTGGCTGCATTTTAAATAGAGTTAATTAGGCTGTTATGCCTAACTCTCAGGCATAACTGCTAGGTCCAAAGAGACTTTGCATTTTTTTTTGTTGCTGGAGCTTTCTGTAGTAAGAGCTCCAGATAACATTACACCTAGGAAAAATGCTTCACCACCACGACTGCCATCTCAGCTCTCCCTGGAGGCAAACTGGAGATTCCTGCTCCTCCTGTAAAACCCCTTGCTGTGTTCCCTTTCAGACTCTTCCCAGCTTGGTGGAGAAGCAATACAAGAAACAGGAACTCTATTTGCAAACACTAGACTATTTAGCAATTGTTGAACAGTGAGGCAAGAGAAAGAATTGGTATTTGGTTGTCAGGAACTTTGATATGCATATAGCTCATTGCTGAGCATGAATAGTATATCAGTGAGATCTGTGATTTAAATACAGTTGAGATAACGTCTTCACTGCTGTGGTATCCACTCTGTTATGTGATGGTAAGACACATTTCATTTTGAAATTTGTAATTTTCTAGTGCTGTCAGTAATACAGCTGCTCACTGGGACTTTCACTGTGCTGAGAAACACAGTGACAAATGTGCTTCGTTCCTCCTTCATTGTCTTGCTATGAAATATAAAGATGGATTTTTCCAGCTACTTCAAACAAAATTGTTCTCTCTCGTTGAGTCTCACAGAATTCTTTTCCCACCGTTAAGCTTTACTGCAGCAGTTTCCACACCAGGAACTTAATGTAAGTTATTAAGCAGTTCTGGTTTTCCTCATTTAAGGAAAAAAAAAAGAAAAAGATAGCTAATCCTTCTCTTGTTACTCACAGTAAGTGAAATGAATATTGGATGGCAGTATTACGACTGGTGTGAGGGTCTAGGCTGCTAGAAAGCTATGCTGTTATTTTAACACCTCCTAAAGCTATAGAAAAGCCTATTAAAGTGATAAAATAGAAATATCATTCATGAAAAGTGTATCCACGTCCACACCAAGCGTAGCAGTTGTTCTTCATCTGAGCCCCTCTCCATTTTCTGCATGGAAATAGGAATTTGCTGGAAAAGCAGCTTTCAGGCCTTGTCCCCGATTACTGATCACGCTCAACTTCTCTAGAGATGTTGGTAAATATGGCACTGGGATCAGACTGCATGGATTATGTTAGGCAAAAGGACTTCTTGTTATTTGTTTTCTGCTGAGGAGCCTTTCAGCCTTTCTCCTTGGCATGAAGGGAAGAATAGAATTGAAATTATTTTAATTACCTTTTGAATGAGGAAAGATAAAGATCTTTCCACAGGCTTCATTGACTTTAAAGCAAATATTTGAGAGTTCTGTAGAAGTTGGTATTTTTGAATGTGTTTAAAAATGAAGGTGCTGTTCCAGGCCATTCTGCAAGTTTTGAGGATTAAGGCACTTTTTTTAAAAAAAAATTTATTTTGCCCTTTGCCAGACGTGTCCTGTCACCATGAAATCAATGACTGCAGCAAAAGCCCTTTTGACTCAGTTCAAGATCAGCTTCCTGCCTAGGAATGTCAGGCTCCCAAACTTTGGAAAAAGCCATTCATGCCAGTTGCTCATTTGTGTTAGAGCAAATACTAAGAAACGCTCTGATTTGGCAATTTTAGGTGGGTGGTTTTTTAATATTCATTTTATCCTTACAAGAGATCAAATTTGAAATCAGCAGTTTTCCTTTACCTTCCTGTGAGGAACTGTACACAGCCTACACATCTTTGAGTCACCTGGAGTATTTTGGAGTTCATGTGCCAGGAGCTCACTTGTGAACACTTGACTCCAGCTTTCCCCGGCTGGAACCTGAACAACTTTAAAAGGCAAGAGAAAAAGGAGGTGCTGGAAATAAAATCTGCCATTTTTGTGAGCATTTGGTTGGGATGGTTCTGTGCTGGGGAGAGGCTGCTGTTAGTGGCCAGCTCGAAGCAGATGGGGATGCAGCTTGGAGAGGGAGAGGGTGATGCCCAGAGTCCCTGTGCCGGCTGCCTGGGTCTGGTGCCATGTGCTGAGATTTGCATCATCTGATGATTGCAGATCATTATGGAGGGTAACTCTCCACTTTGCTGCCTGGAATAACACTTCAACCTCTCTTCTATCTGGGACTCCTCCCAGGATTTTAAACCTGACTTCTCAGTGTTATTTTAAACGTTGACTTTTGTGACTGGGAGATGCTTGGCCATCCCTCTTGGCCCCTTTTTCCTCTGCAGTAAAATGCAATATTGCTGAATGCATTTGCCTCACTGGAGTTGTTAGTTATCAGCTGCATGTTTATACATGGTCTGTATGCTACAGTGAAGTTAAGCTGATATTGCTGTGCAGTTCATTGCCACGACTCAAAGAAAGAAGGTCAGGTCTGGGAGAATGCCATGGCAATCTGTGTAATCCAGGGCAGAATATCAGGCAGATTGATGATTGCATTGGAGGAAAAACTTGAGGCAATGCTGCAGACAAGACAAAAGACATTTTACAAGTGGTCCTGCATGACATAACCCTGCCTTGGGCAGAAGTGGCCTCAGTGGAGTACTGCTACAGAGTTGTCAGGGCAAAGGTAGAGGCTGCTCTCCTTGTGTTTGAAGAAATGGTTGCGACATGGGTTGCTTGTGTGGGAGTTGATGGGAGAGAAAGAGTAGCTCTGCAGAGGCTGTGAAGGTGAAGACAAGTACCATACGTTTGTGCTGGGGAACTGGGAACAGGGAACAAGTAGAGAAGTGTGATGTGAGTCAGTGGCAGGTGAGGAAAAGTCTTTGCATATATCAAACGTAGAAGAGGATGTCTCCAGTACACAGATGGATACTGAATGAGAGCTTGCTTGAGGGTTTTGACTATGTGATCTTGCAAGCTGATATCTTAGAGATGTTACACAGGAAGAATTTGCAATGTTGTCATGGTTTAACCCTGTGGGCAGCTAAAAGAGCTATACAGCTGTTTGCTCATTCCCCCTCTGCCTCCCGCATTGGGATGGGGGAGAGAATTAGACACACAATTCCCTCCCTACCCCAACTTGTGGGTTCAGATAGACAGTTTAATAGGACAGAAAAGGAAGATAGAAAAAATAATAACAGACTGTATAAAACAAGTGACAAACAGCACAACTTCTTCTCATCTTCAAGACCTAGAGCTGCCCCACCTCCAGCCCAACTACCCAGTTACATCTGGAGTATGATGATGCCACACGGTATGGAATATCCCTTTGGCCAGTTTGGGTCAGCTGTCCTGGCTGTGTCTCCTCCCAACCTCTCCTTGGCAGGCCAGTATGAGATGCTGAAAAGTCCTCAAGTGCTTGGCAACAACTGGAAGCTTCAGTGTGTTACCAACAGTACTGTCATGCTAAATCCAAAGCACAACGCTCCACCAGTGGCTAGGAGGAAAATGAACTCTCTCCCTGCTGAAACCAGGACAAACATTTAGATGCAGTCTGAGTGCAGAGATGAAGAGGGATGTTTAACTTTCCCTGCAAGTTCTTGATCACAGCTCTACCTTTAAAGCCTCTTCAAACAAACACCCCACAGATCTGGCCTGCTGCAGCTTTTGCCAAAAGGCAAATTACCACCTTCTGCTGCCATGCCCCATTCCTTTGAAACTGCCACTGGTGTTACTTGGTATCACCATAGCCTGCCCTCAGGGCTCCACCAGAAAGAACTACATCAACTTCAAATGAATTTCCCCTAAGGAAAGTCAAGGTTCCTAGTGGGGAACTGCAGCTAGATGAGTAATTTTCCCTCTATAAGCAGGCCAGCACATACTGTTTCTGTCTGGTGATAAAAGGGGGTGTGTGTGTCTTTGGTCACAGTATTCAGGACTTAGCACATGCCCTGAGAGAAGACACGACAATGCAGTCTTTTTTGCTGCTGAAATTCATCCTCTCATTGTCCATCTTGAAAAGCAGCCTATGCTTTGCATGTGTCCTTTGTTCTTTTTTCCAGGAGAGAAGGGGAGGGTGTATGTGTTCATTGATCGCATGCAGGCTGTGAGATCTTCTCTAAGTGGGAAGGGCCACCTTTACGTCCCATTGGTCTATCACACACACCATAGTCACCTTTGGCTCTCACCTCAAGCCATGTTTAGTCCATTGCCATCCCTTCTAAACAGTGTGAGGCACAAGGAGGAAACTGAGCTGTGCACACGTGAACTAGTAATGATTCTGTGGGGGTGATGGCCATCTTCTAAGTTCCAGTGACCAACAATAGCACAATGAGGATGTTTTCCTCACATTTACTGCAGTGAGGAAGTCACGTACAGGAGGACTTACCTTTGCTTCCTCCTGGACTGTGGGGGAGGATGTCCAGGTCCCAGCATCACAAACAACTGCAGTTTCTGCACCCCAGAGAGCAGGAAGCCTCTTTCCAATAATGAGCTGTTGGCAAAGCCACATGGCTGCAGTCTTTTATCTGTTCCTTCTGTGTAAACCAGCAAAAACCATGTGTGTTTGGGGAGGAGCATGAGGGAAGGTACATGTTGATGTCCATGCTACCAGTGCAGCAGCTGAAATCAGCTGAGGATCCAGTACAATATGGTGACCATACAGAGTTCGAGAAGCATGAAACAGATATTTTTACTACATGGATTCTGCATTGGGCAATCTTGTGTTTTTGCTTAAGAGCCACTGAAGTGACCCTTGGTTTTGTGAGTGCAGGAGGAGGCTTAACATTTGCTTTATTAGTTATATTGAACTGCTTTCCTGGATTGCCAGTACCTGCAGAACTCAGCAGCTACTTTTGTCCAAAAGAAAAACATTCTCTATGGGAAAGTGAAGAACTTGTTCCTCAGGCTTTTTCAGTTCTTCAGTTTTCTGCCAAATGTGGGATCTGCAGAAACAAGTTCCTGAGGGCAGAGAAGATAAATGGGAGATAGGTGTCCAGATATAGGCAGTGCTGTGCTTCAGCACTAGCTGTTGATAGTGTCCAGGATTCAGAGGTAGGCAACTCTTGGCTTTTCATTGAATGAGAGAGTTGCAGATAAGCTGCAGTTCTGCAGACTATCAACACCCACTGTTCTTTCTCCCTGAGTGTGTTCCTCCTTGTCTTGTGAAGCGTGGGGGCCTACAACTACTGGTCTTCCCTTGATCTTTACTTTTCTCTTAGTTAAGAGTTTCCTTCTGTTTGCCTTGCTTTCAAGGCCGTATGCTTTCAAAAAGGCTTCTTCAATGAATTAAATTTTGTGAGCCAGAGGGATTGTTGGCATGAAAGTCTACTAACGTGTGAAATCTATTGTCATCTCTGATTGTGAACTTTGAATAGTGCTCATCAAGTCAGAAATCACCAAGTACATGAAGTCTATATTAAGGAAACAAAGACTCTTAAGTAAAAACCTTTCTTAATAATCAGGAGGTGCAACCAGGGCACATGACCTTTTTTACCCTGGCTGTGATGCTAAACTGATCAGCAGTTGAGATGAGACCCCTGTTCCCTTGTATTGAAAGCTTCAATCAATTCTATACACTGGGCTTTTAACCACACAAGCCAGCTTTGTCATTTCCCCAGTTACTTAGCTCTCTCTTCAGGTGAATTTTTAAAAATATATTTTATTTTCCTTCTCTTTTTTTTTTCCTTCCTATCCCCCACTACATCCACATCTCCCAACACCAGAGGCTGCAAGCTCAAGGGAGCCATTGAGCCAAATATTGATGTGCATCTAGAAGTGCAGGATACAGTCCTGAAGCTTTTCACCCTCTTCTTGCTTGGGTAACTCTTCAATTAATTTTCTGAAGTTATTTAACTCAAGGTGTAGACCTGAAGCATTATAGCATGAAGTCATTAGTCATGAGCAGAATCCTGACATCCTTCTCTCATGCTGCAGACGATAAAGCTTCTTCTTGCTTACAGAGGTGGAAGCTGCACTGATGCTGTCAGAAACAGACTGGTGTTTGTGCAACAAGGGGCAACATACCATTTCTTTATTCCTTGCAAGTGCCCAAGAAAACCAGCAAGACCCTTCTGTGGTGCTTATCTCTGCTTTCTTAGTGAAAAGGGAGAAATTTGGTAGCTTTTGTTGCTCAGGAATGCTGCCAAAGCATCTCACAGGTGCTCTTCTGGTCAAAACGTGTACGAGTGTCTTCGTGTTACCTCTGAAACGAGTGTTGCAGGGGTCACCCTGGCCCTGCTGGTGTGGTGGTACAGTTAGGTCTTTTGTATGTCTGTCTTTTTGAACACTGTCAACCCATGTCAAGGAGGAGACAGCTCAAATGAGCCCAGACATCCTATGGGGAGACCTGTGCTGTTGAAAGCCTGGGCTGTGGTGTGCAGGCTAAGCACTGAGGGTTGTACTCATTGCGTGCCTGTGCTGTGTGTCCTAGAGCTTTCCTGGGCCTTCCTGGGCCTTTTTGGCCCCAGAACTTCTCCCTATGCAATTTTTTGCATTTTTATTTTCTTATCTTCCCTGTGTGGATTTTTGAAATGGTTGAATCACCTAGGTCTCTAAAACCTCTCATGGCCTGTACATGTGTTGACTTTGTGGTGTTGCCCAGTTCCCAGGGCTGGCTTCTGCAGCCCTGGTCACACTGTGTCACAAGACAGGTAGGTGTTTTTGAGAATCTCTTTGCAGAACTTTTTCTATATAGATAAATCAATATGTTTGCCTTTTTTTTTAAAGTAGTAGTGACAAATAATATATTTTAATATATTAGGTGTGCTAAAGTTACTACTTTATTTCCTGCTGAAATACTGGAATGAAGAATTGAGTTGTTAACCTGCTTGTTTTGAGGAGCTAGGGAAATGGTAGATGTCAATTAAGGATGCCTGGTACTGATTCCTTTTCTCCCCAGGGCCTTTATAATGGCCTGGTAGCACGGAGTCACTTTCAAGAGGGTGGAAGCAGCTTGAGGCTGCCAGAACAACATAAGAGAGATGTGAAAAGAATTAAGAACTAGTTTACTGTATGCTTTTCTTATATAATCCCACCTTAAGTCCTTTTTCCTTACATCGATTTAGTCCACATCCAGGCAAGTACAGTGTTTCTGAAGCGCGAGCTTCGGCTGCTAACGAAGGTAAGAACACCACAGACTGTGGGCATCCAGGCCAAAAGCAAGTCTTGCTTTTCTGATGTTGCTAATAAGAAATAGGAGAGGGGTTTATGGTGAACACTGTGTTCCCACCTGAAGCTGATGCTCCCTTGGGCTCAGGGGCTACGTTTTTTTTTGTTGAAATCAGAAGTTGTTAATAATGCAACTGATAATTCTGGTCTTTAATGTTTGTTTTAAAGGCAAGAAAAGCAGGTCAAAACTATAAACTGATAATCTTCCCTTAAAACACTGTGTACTTCCTATTCCAGCAGCAGGAAGATAAATCCTTGGGAAGAGGCAGAGGCCACACACAGGAGCTGTCAGAGGGAGAAGGGGGTGGATGCCAGATGCTGCACTGCTGATGGCTTTGTCTTTGCTCACTAGCTTTTGTTCACTTTCTGTGGCTATGAAACAGCCACTTTTTCAGCTCGATTTGGGAATGGCAAATCTACAAAAGCTTGATTTTTCATACCCTGAAGGGGGAAACAAAACACCTCAAGTCAATTTGCTGTAGTGTGGTGCTGGTTCTTTAATCACTGCTGTTAGTTCTGCCTAAAATTCCACAGCTGAGAACAGAATCCATGAACATTCTTCATATGACACCTTCCCATCTTAGCACTGGGCTCACAGTTCACTGACATTTTATAATTAGCAAGTAATACATAAATTGCTTCTTGTATGTTCCACTGGAAATTAAACACGTGCTAAGTGCATCACAGGGATCTCATAAACTCGGGTCATGTGGGTCTCTTTAGAAATTCAGTAAGCTAACACTCCAGATAGGTGCTAACTGGAAACAGTTCTGAAAATCCCATTAGCACTTACCTGCCTCTTTCACACTTCCCTGCAGTTTAAAACGTGCCCTTTGGGCTGTCATTTATACTGGGAAATTACCTCTCCCCAGAGTTAGTGCTGTGGGATGAGAGCAGGTGAATAGGGGCTGCAAATACTCAATATTTTTTAATTATCTGTGATTCAGAGATTATCAGAGACTTTTGGAAATCACGTTATATTGGAGGACTGCATTTTTCATTATTTTGCTACTCCATTAGTTCACAATCTGTGGAGGAAAAATGTCTCCTGATTGCTGTGGTGCTTCCTACTTTCACCTGCTTCCAGATTGTGCCTTTAGAAGCATAAAGGGAAAAACCTTTGTGCCACTGATTTCAGCAGAACCAGAGCCTAATCCTTGCTACAGGGAGCAACTTTATGATTGAGCCCAATAAGAATATCCTTGGCATAACTAGAGTATGCACTTGCAGGCTCTGACATTTATTCATCCCAAGACATCAGAGCTCTGATAATAGAAAACTAAGCTTTAATTTTCAATTCTGATCCTTTAAATTATGCTGATACATCATCTTCTGGGAGTGTTTATGGGTGTAATTTAATCATGGCTTTTTTTCCACCTACGGATTATACGATAGGTAAATTAAAATCGAAGTGTTGAGGTGAAGTTGTCTTTTGCTATAATTAACTGAAATGATTGTGCAGCATTTAGAATCACTCCCCCCCCCGCCCCCTGCCATAATGCCAGTGGTATCTAGAGCTTTGTTTATCCATTTCAGTTCTATATTATTCATACGTTGAGAGAAATGCATAATTTAATAATGTATTCTCTCATGCTCCCTTTTCCAATTTCCTGACTTTATCCCTATGACACCCTATTAGCTGTGCTCTCAATGAATATTTATTTCACATTCACTTTATTTTGGCCTTTGTCCTAGTGACAAAGGTTCCTGGAGCAGCATGTGTAAAACCAGGATATGACAAGCGGGGTGCTGTATCTTTCACTTAGGCACCTGGAGTTAATACCAACCCTGTTGCTGGTGGAGCAAGAGTAGATCTGCATTCTGTAGCAGGGTGAAAGTACCCCTGAAGTCAGAAGTGATCAGATCTTTGTGCAGAAGGACTGTAGCAACCTCCAATCAACCTCTAATCAAATTAGATTAATTAAAACTGAGCCTGGAATTAATACTGAGCATCAAACACTGAATTTCACCACTTGTGAAAACCAAGCTCTGTCTTGCTCCTGCTTTCTGTACGTATGGGACCACAGGAGTATGGCTTTAAGAAGGAAAGAGATGTGATGTTACAAAAGTTGTGCTGGGGAGGCTGAGATTGGATATTAGGAACAGTTTTTTTCCCTGAAAGGTTTCTTAAGCCCTGGAACAGGCTGCCCAGGGAAGTGGTGGATTCACCAGCCCTGTGAGGGTATTTAAAAGCCCTGTAGATGTGGTGCCTAGGGACACAGCTCAGTGGTGGGCTTGGCAGCGCTGGGTTAGTGGCTGGACTGGACGATCTTAAAGGTATTTTCCAACCTAAATGATTGTAACAAGCTTGAAATAATGAAACTCAGGTTTTTCTTGGCTATGTTTCTTGGTGTCCCACAGTCTTGGGAGTCATCCGTAATCTTCCTGTGTCCTTCTCCTTGTCCTCAGGTCTTTTTCCTTGCACCACCAATATGCTCCTGGGCCAGAGTGCTGCCCCCCCTCTTTGAAAAGGAGAGAGGATGGAGCTGAGCTGTGCTGCTGCTTAGGGCCGCGATGGAGCCATCCCACAGGTCTGCTTTCAGAGATCCCCCCAGACAGCAAGTGCTAAGCCACTCTGGGAGGAACGTGTGACACTTCTGTGGCTCAGGCAGGGGCTCTGCGGCCTTTCTCTCACCCAGCATGGAGGGAATGTGTTTTGAAACAAGATTCTGGGAGTCCATTGACTTTCAGTTGAGAATGAAGGTGATAAATGCCTGCCTTCCTTACTTCAATTTTATTGCACAGGAAAACGTTTTATGCCTGAGTTTTCTGGCACTGGTTCCTGTGGCTTTTGAGAAAAGGTAATAACTCATTCTAGAGCTTATTTAATGCTGATGAAACGGCTGGATTTTAAAGAAATTGCCCATTGTCAGGTTGTTCCACGATTGCCTGTCGTAGGGTTGTGCGTTGATCTGAAGGACAAGGCTGATCTTGGCTACAGGTGTCTGAATTAAATTCTGCATTGCCCTGGAGTAATAGTAGGTGGAAAGTTGATTATCCATGTGGGAATTGTGAACTGGGGCTGAGATATTGGATCTTTTGAGAGGAGTGTGTGGCTCGTCGTGAACTTCACCGGGGATGTGATTTCTCTGTTTTACTCAGGGTTATTTGGCACAGTCACACTGATAAAATTGAAAAACAAAGTTTGCTGTAATTAAAGCAAGTTGGAGTGCTAAGACCTGTAGAGAGAGATGGTTCCTGATGTCACAGGCTGATGCAAAGTGGATTTCTATTGTTTCAAGCTGAGAAAGTGCCTTTTTGACTAAGTCCCCCAAGTACTTCACAGAATCACAGAATCGTGGGGGTTGGAAGGGACCTCGAGAGATCGAGTCCAACCCCCCTGCCAAAGCAGCTCCCCAGCTCATATTGCACAGATAGACGTCCAGACGAGTCTTGAATATCTCCAGAGAAGGAGACTCCACCACCTCCCTGGCAGCCTATTCCAGTGCTCTGTCACCCTCACTGTGAAAAAGTTCTTCCCCATGTTGGTGCAGAACTTCCTGTGCTACAATTTGCAGCCATTGCCCCTTGTCCTGTCCCCACAGACACTGAAAAGGGGCTGGCCAATTCCCCCTGCATCCCATGTCTAAGATATTTATAAACACTAATTAGGTCCCCCCTAAGTCTTCTTTCCTCCAGACTGAACAGTCCCAGCTCACTCAGCCTGTCCCCATAGGGGAGATGTTCCAGGCCCTTAATCATCTTTGTAGCCCTTCTCTGGACTCTCTCCAGGAGATCCCTGTCTTTTTTATCCCAGGGAGCCCCGAACTGGACACAGTACTCCAGCTGTGGCCTGACCAAGGCAGAGTAGAGGGGGAGGATCACCTCCTTCGACCTGCTGGACACACTCTTCCTGATGCATCCCAGGATCCCACTGGCTCTCTTAGCCACCAGTGCACACTGCTGGCTCAACCTGTCATCAACCAGGACCCCCAGGTCCTTCTCCACAGAGCTCTTCTCCAGCAGGTAATCTCCCAGCCCTCCCTTCTATAGGGCTTCCTCCCAGTTTGCTGTGACCGGTGATTCTTCTCATCTTCAGTGCTCACTGGTGTAAAAAATGCTGTTATTTTATTGTGTCTATTCTCATCAACTAAGGAAACTGCTGACAACATTTGACAAAGATATGTGTTGGGTTGGGTTTTTTCTCTCTTTATGAATAATTTAAATTCCTTAATCGAAGCGCTGGGGAAAAATCCTTGGGGCAGGTAAATCAAGCTCCTCAAGGAAGAATGGTACCACTTGGTGTACCACGCCATCACTGAAGTGCTCTCCAGTCCTGCCATTTAAATTTGGAAGGAAACCCATTCCCTGAAGGAATAAAAAGGGCAGGATCGGTGGCCAAAAAGTCAGGGTGAATTAGTCACCAGAAAAATCTTTTATTCATGGAATTAATAAATAAGGGAGAATGGCAAAAGATGTGCTGCTGGGTTTTGTCACAAAAAGGAAATAAAAGGAATTGCAAACCTGGCTTCCTGACAAAACATCACTTCCAGTTTAAACAATGCCTAGTTTAAAATCAAATGCAAAAGCTGCTAATCAGTTTTGTTCTCTTTTGAGTTTGTGTCTTCTGTGGATATTTTTAGATCTGAAGGCTTCCTTTATCAGAGTATCCACGGAGTGCTGTGCTCCATGCAGATAATTTGGCCTGCAGAATCCTTTTCATTTGAAGCTGCCTCATGCCACCTTTCCCTGGCTGGCTGGAGCATCTACTACACCGACAGGAATTTGGGCAGGGGGAACCCTGAGAGACTCAGGCAGCCCTACTTCTCCCTCTCCTTTACTAAATAGTACTTGTAGCGATGAAATTTGCACCTTTTGGCTTTAGAAGCTGGACTGTCAGAAGAGAAGCCTGCTGTTTTAAACCTCAGCCTTGAATGTGACAGTTTACTTTCTGCTTGTTCGTTTTTTGTCTTTGCCTAAAAAGCATCTCTCTGGCTACTGCCGATTTTTAATCCCTGTGGCCCGATCAAGCTCGTTGTGAGAAGTAGTAGAAGGGAGAAAAAACAAAAGAATCTTCTCTTTCTTTACAGAAACACATAGAAAAACCACTCCTTTCTTTCTTTTTTCCCCCCCCTGTTTAAAACACCTCAACTTTAACCATTAAAATCAGCAAAGGTTCTGGTACAAGAGTGCTTTAAGAGCAGTTCACTAAGACAGGAGGCTTCCAGGAGTCTGTGAAGTGTCACTTTTGGGCTGAGATACATGGGGATGAACACTTGCACTCACAGAGAGTAGTGGAAAGAGGAACAATTTGTTCCCCCGCCACTTCAGAACTCTGAGAGGATCAGAGGATCTGGTAGCGTTCACTCAAGTGTCCAAACTCTGCCTTGCCTTTCATGAGAGGCAGGAGTAACTCCACTAACCTAATTCCTGTCGTGTAAAGTCCCTTTCAGCAAGAGAAGAATCAGACTCAGAGTCTATAAAACATGAAAGATCCTTCGGTTCAAAGACTTACTGGAAGGAGGCTCTAATACTTTTCAGTAACATCTCCAACCCTCTTTATTTTTCATTATGCCACAGAACAACAGCCCTTGGATTTTTTTTTTCTTTTCCTAGAATACATATACCATAAGTTTGTTAGCATAAAAGTGGTTTAGAAATGTCATATGTGGTATGTGTCACGATAGATTAATGTTCATTCTCCCCTTCCAATCTTTAAAGATTTGAAATGAGAAAAATTAAATTTTCAATTACAGTTTTATCCACTAGCCAATGGCACCAGTAGTGTATGACCTCCTAACTCTATTACTCCAAATCAGCCTCAGTTGAATTTAACAATATCATCTCTGCTGTTGTTGTGTAAATACAGCAGGCAGTAAATCTGCTCTGGTCTGTGCTTGCTGAGCATTTACTCAGGCTCCAGCCTGCGATCATAATGGGTTGATTTTCTTCTTGTATCAGTTTGACCTGATGTAATTACCTTGCCTTCAAAGGACTGTCTCCTCATTTTACATGAGCAGGATGTGAATTAGACCTAAAAATAGCATTTAGGATAGATAAAAATCCAAATTCAGTACCACTGTGTAATGAAGGTATCTTTGTATCCCTGCAGAAAGGATTCTGCTCAGAAAGAATTGCTGTTATGTTCCTGTTACCACAGCAGTTGGGGTGAAATGCCACCTGCATCATCCACTGCAGCTGCAGAAAAGATGAGCTGGATTTTACTGTAAGAACCTGAATTGTTTTTTCTGGCTGAGAAGGTACCTGGTGTAACGAGGTTCTGTTGCTGGTATCTTGCTCTGGTAAACACTGTGGACCTGTGTAGGGACTGATCACGCAGCCAGAGTAGATCATGCATCTGAGACTGAAACCTGGGGCTAGGGATTCTTTGCCCATAAGGCTGCAGGAGCTCAAATTGGTTTTGCTTCATACAACATAGGATATTAAACACTCAGAGCTTATCAAAGAGTTTTAGTGGGTTTTTTTTTTTCTTCTCTCTAACTTCTACCCTCACAGAATCCAGGCAAGTTTCAGGTTTGTGGAAACAAACACTTTCCTTCACCTGATCTTCCTCTCTTCTTAGTCCCCTTGTGCACTGGTAACAGTAATGGTAGATGAGATCTGAGTTGGAGAGGCTGGTGACCACTTACCAGCTCTCATTCTGCCTTCCCTGGCTTGGTGACAGGAAAGATTTGGTGGATGCATTCAAAATTTAAGGCTGCTTAAGATGCCAGTGAATAGGTGGTAGTACTTGGCTTTGTCTTCTGAGATTTGGCTTTTGAGCAGCAGGTTCATCACAAAGTGACTCAAATGTCTTCGTTTTCAGCATTCTCATGTTACTCAAAAAACTGGCCAAGCCTATGTTCTTCATGCTGGCCAATGTTTCCCAACTACTACCCAAGGCAATTTCTTCTTATGGGTTAAACCTGTGTTTGTACTGCAGAAGTGGGAAATAGAGGCAGGACATAACTGGCAAATCTCAGCCAGAGAAAACAGTTACATTTCAATTACAAATAGCACAAAAAATAAGGATTTTTGATAGGAAGGTGTCTGCAGCTTCAGCAGCAGCAATGTTATGGCTGACCATAAGTGCAGAATGAGGTTCTGCAGCCTTCCAGTCAACCTCCTCTGCTGTTGGCTTTCTGTAGATGTGTGCTTCCAACGTGGCGGAACAGCGCTCATGCTTCCTCCACTGTAAATTGCCTTTTCCATGTATCATTAAGGTGAAAAATGAGTTTAATAAAGGGAACATAATGACTGACTTGGAGCTGGGAAAGTTACAGAAATTCTTTTCTCTAGATTTGCATATGAGAGTCATTGTCTGAAGAACATGTGCCTGTTGTCAGGCTCAGAGGTCCTGATTTGATTAAAATAGGCTTCATGCCATATTTTGCCTATTATTACTTCATACAGGAGATCAAACTTGAGAAATACTCTTCTTTCTCACTTGAAATTCTGGAAAGAATACTTCATTGGAAATAACTTTTCTAAATTTTAAGTTAGGATATTCATTACTTGAATAAAGAGTTGATCTTAGTTAACTTTGCTTGGCATCTGTCCCACTCGGGATATTCCCTTCTGTGTTTGGCCTGGTGATACAGGCTCAGCTGAGCAAAGAACCACTGTTTGAATTAATTATCCTCAAGGGTGGGGTTTCCTGTTTGCCTATCACTAATTATTAGTACTATGCAGGCTTTGGTGGCAGCAGCTGCAAGCAGGGTACATGGAAAGTGATGGTGCCTCATTCTTCCCTCCTGGGTCTGGAGTAAAATACCTGTTTTCACCATAGAGGTTGAATAGCAGCAGAGAAGTAGTCAAAGAGGACAAGGAGTTTTCTGGCCATCCAAGTCTGCCCCTGTGTCTGACCTGCTGGACACAGTGTCTTAATTAGTTTGTGTATGTGAGACAATTAAAAAGCTTCTCTAAAAAGGAATTTTCTGTGTGTAAACCAGAAAAACAAAACCCAACCCTCATGGTAGTTCCACAGAAAATTTTCAATAGAAAAAAAAAAAGTTTTGTGTTAGAAATGCAGTTTCAAAAGCTGATTCCTGGAATTGCTTTTTAATGCAAGTGCCAGGTAACTTAAAATGTTCAGGAAAAATTCAGCCATCACATTTTTCTTAGCAGTTTCATCTAGATCTTTCTTAGTGGTTTCACCTAGGCTCTTGCAGTGCATCAGGGGGACAGATCTCTTTCATTTGTGATGGTCTTTGTTTTCATGGCACTGCGTTTAACCCTTTAAGTAGCACAACAGGATGTAAAGTGTTCAGCAACTAAAACAGAAGTAGTAGGTCATCTGAAACTATCCTGTCAGGATGGTCTCAGGTTTCATCACTCTGCTACTTTACCAGCTCACGTTGTGAGCATTTTTGGAAATGCCCTAGAGTTGTTAGCCTGGTAGTGTCTTTAAACAGAACAGTGTTAGTAAAGGGTTTTGTTTTGTTGTTAATCACAACGTTAAGGAAGACTAGGCCTTGCTCAGTAAACATGGAAACCAAATGCACATTTACTTCTGCAGAACTGCCCTCCTCTGCTATTAAATGTCCCATTACCAAATCTAAGTAGGGTGGGAAGTGCAAGGATTAGGTAAACACAATATGTCTTTGTTTTCATGTCACTGCATCTTATGGTTCAGATCTTTAGAGTCCAGCATCATTGTTTCTTACAAGGTGGCCTTTTCAGCAGCAAAGGAAATGTCATCAGCTGACGTGGGCAAAGCTCACAGAAGTGCAGAGGCACTTTAATGAAGGCAGAGCCTTTGCCCAAACGTAAATTAAGTATGCATTGCCGACTGTTGGTACTTCATGCATCTCACGTTGTTATGTAGAGGGGGAAGCTAAGTTAGTCCATTACAATGATTCATATTCTGTCTGAGGAACACAAACGTTTTCTGATGAGACTGGGGACTAAAGCATATTAATGCACTTGAAATTTTCCAGCTCCCAAAATAGACACAGAAATTGTTACAAGGAATAAAACTAGAATAGCTGATACTACTCTCTGTCCAAGTACAGTGAAGAGGCGAGTAGTCTGCTTCTGGATTGCCTGGCACTGCCTGGGCTGCAGTGCAAGGCACACGCGAGCAGGAGGAGCTGGCTCTTGGTGGCGTGCTCCCTCCGCTGAGCTGGTTCCTGGTGGCAGCAAAGGGGGTTGTGCCAGTCGTGCTGCCCACTGAGTGCCTCTCTGGAAGAGAGGGTTTTCTTACTTCCTTTGGTTAATAGAAAATCCCTTGTGCCTTCGTGAGGAAGTGATGGTGGCATTTGGGGCAGGTTTCAGAAATACATTCACTGGGTAAGAGGAAGCAGGTAGGGGACATTCAGCTCTCTCTTAACAGCCTACCAGCAGACACGTACTTTCCCATGCCACGCTTGGCTCCTGCGGCTGCACTGCCCTCCTCCCATCAGCTCAGGGCTCCATCCACCCCAGAGTGGTTTAACTGCATTTCCTCTTGAAGTGGCAGTAACAAGTTCAGGGTTCCTAAGAGGCTTAGAGGAACAATCCAGCATTTTTTTCTGTGCGTTGTTGTTTTTTGGGTTTTTTTGAGCCTGCTGCACTGTGTAGATGTGCCTAGTGAAAAGGCTCTTGCAGTGCATCAGGGAGACAGATGTATTTCATTTGTGATTTCAGTGATTTCCATATATGAGAGGATCCTCAGAGATGTCTGTGCATGAAATGAATGCAGCTGCTCAGGTTGTTGCCTAGAAGAACAAGCATACAGAAATTAAATATGCCACTAAGATGCTCTCATTTTCTGCCTATTCTCACTGATGTAAGCCTCCATCTGTCTGCCCAGCCCGGAACCTTCACTGTCATTTACCACAAATACCTCTCCTCCATCTTGTGCCAAGTACTTGCTCTTTCCCCGGCCTGACAGATCTCTACAAACTGCAGGCTATCTGTAAGGAAACCCCAAACCATTGCTCCCTCCCACGCCAGCCTGTAGCTTAGATCCCTGCTCTGCAAGCCAGCTAGGTGAGGGTGAAGAACCAAATCCAGGCAGAGGAAGTCAGTTGGTCACCTTGGGCAGCACTCTGGTTTCTGCTTCCCCCTGCTGTGTTGGTCATCCCAAATCAAAGCTTAAGATTTCATGCTGTTGTATAAAGATACCCCAAGTTTTTCCATGCCCTTTGTGGTGGAGAGTTGAAATTCTAAGACCAACTAATATGAGTCTTTCAAGGGGGAAAAATAGTCTCCTCCTCTTTAGCCATGTTCCTGGTGTGTCTTCCAGTGACGCTGCCTGAGAGGTCTGGGAAAGCATAAAAGTGGAGTGGTGCAGGAAGAATGTGTAGCTTGAGCCATGGCCAGGAGGATTCTGCTGACAAATTTAATATATTTTTCTAAAGTGACTTGAGCATCTGGCCTGTCATTGGTTGTCCAGTACTTCAGGGTTAAAAAGTACCTTGTACTTTTTGGTATTCTGCTTGAATCCCCAAAGGGTGTCTGAAATTACCTCAAAGACAACATGAGCTCAGCCAATGACTTTCATCTGTGTGCTCTTGTTTCCTATGGTCTGTTCCTGGGTCAGACCAAGCCTTGTCCAAGCAGGTACCCCATAATTCTGCCTGTGATGAAAGGGTTGAGTGTTTCTCTGCGTGCCGCTGAGCCCCACGTGTCGCTGCTAACGTGCGGACCTAGCTGAACTTCCTACTCTGATAAAGGAGGGTGCAGGGGTGGAAGGAGATAGCAAGGATCCCTTTGTTCCTGCCTGTCCCTCCCTCCTTGCATGCTTTGTCAGATTTCCTTGGGTGCAGGGTGGGGGGAGCACCCCAGGGGTGCTCTGCCAGAGCTGGGCAAACGCTTCTCCAGGGCAGCCAGGAGCTGCTGGTGGGACTGTGTGCCGTTGGTAGGTGCAGTCAGCGTAACAGCAGGACTTGCAGTGCAGGCGAGTGTTGCAGCAGGTGCTGTCACTGAGGCTTTGGGCCACCGGCGTTCAGCTGGGAACGTGTAATGTTTCTGAATCTGGGAATTTTATGCCTTCTTTTCATACATCTGGCTGCTGGAGAGCGGGTGGCAGGTCGGCACGGGCTTCGGTGTGTCTCAGGGAGGCGGTTCCTTTTGTTCTTCTGCAGAGACGGCTCTGGTGGTACTAAAGCATCACGTTCGGATGCTCCTGCTCATGCAGCTAGGAATTCGTTACGATCTAACCCTGAACCTGAGAACTTTTTCCCAGCTCAAAGGCTCACATTCTTCTAACTGAATAATCTGTCACTCTGAATTCATCTGCAGGAATACTAAAGCAATCCCACAAATTCACTTTTCCTTGCTAAATGCGGAGCGTCAGTGAGTTACTGCGGATGGGTTCCTCCCAAGGAGGGACAGCAATGCTCTAGAGGGCAGGCTTTGCCTGTCCTAGAAAGAAGCATTTCCAGCCGAAACCCAAATTCAGTCAGCCCAAATAACATCTCCACTACTTAGCTTGCTTTTTATTCATAAATCAGACAAATCAATAACTGTTTAAAATGTGAAGGCTTTAATTTGCTGGCATTACAGGAGAAGTCAAGGCGGCATTAAATTAAAGATGCTACTGTGAGGAGGTCACGATGTGTCTGTGAATATGCAAGTCACCTTTTCGGTGCTGTGGGCTCTTCTTTCCCATTGGCATTAAGTAGGTTCTGTGCTGAAAATGAGGAAAGGTCAGCATCTAGAAATCTAGGAATTTTAAGGCTTCTTGTTGAGCTGGTTGCAGTTTCAGAGAATACTGCATTTTAAGAGCATGTGTTGCCCTTCCCTAAAAACACTTGGAAAGAATTTGCTGGGAGGTCTGTGATGCTCCCCTTGGCAGTGGTATCTGTCACCTGGTCTTACCTGGGGGTGAAAAATTCTGTGGTATTGTTTTAACCCACAAGGTCTGTGTTAGTGTTTGTATGGCCATGCATTTACAGACTGACAGATGGCTGGCAGGATTAGCATGAAATCAATCTTCAATTATTGATGTTTGTAAGGAAAATATCCCTGTGGTCTGAAATGGATATATAATCAATGTGGTCAGTGGAGTTGGTACAGCCTACCTTTCCTGCGGATCCACTCAGATCTGGTGTGGGCATAAGCCTGGTGTCACAGCCTGTGTGTAAGATGCAGATGGACTCACCAAGAGCTGCTTTGGCACGGTGCAGAACATGTCTCCTCCTGGCTCTGCTTTCGGTGAGCTTCGCACTCACCTGAGATGTACCCGGGGGCACTCGGTTGCCAAAATGAGTCTTGAGTTGAGGGAGCCTGGAGAAAGGAGCCTGCAAGAAGGTGAAAGGAAGCTGACTTGGTTATAAATGGCAGTGACAAATTTGCAAAGTTTCCCAATAGAATTTATTTCAGCAAGCAATCAAACAGGCAAAACAGCGCTGGGCGGCCCGGGAGACCTTTGCTCCCTCCAAAGGTGCGCACCTCACCTCACCAGAGTCCCCTCTTGTGGGGTACACGTAGCACCTCCTGGTACGCTCCTGTGGCTGCGCTTGCTATTATCAGGGGTCGTCTTGAGCCTTCTGGTGGTCTTGAGGATGAAAGTCAGTCTTCCTCTGCATTGTGAAATGTGGCCTAGATAAGCACATGTCCTTATCTGAGCAACTTCAGTTGCTGCTATTGTTCGTTTATCAGAAAGTGGTGACAGTCGCCAGCTCAGCAGGACCCCAAAGGTAGACGAGCATTCCAATCACTAAGTCACAGATGTTGAGGCAATAGTTGTTCCACTGGTTTGTTACACATTTACAGATTTTGCTGGTTTGTGAACAATTTCTCACAAACCTACCCATTACAACTTTATTCAGTGTCTTATGAGTCTGTTTATTTTTATTTCCTATATAGAAAAGCAGAGGGAAAAACGTAAGATGTGAAGGATAAGGAATTGCTCCAGATTGTTGAATGAAATCCTGCCATCCTTCTCTTAGCTCCTGGGCTGGTCAGCAAGGCTAGAGAAATAATCACCCTGGTGTGTGGCTGTGCGCTTCAACTGATTGAGGAGGTTGAGATCTCTAAGAAGGAGGTGAGAGACAGTGTATAATTTAAACATCAGTTTGAAATGTCTGTCTCCTAATTATTGTGTGTTTATGTAGCAATGTTACTTTTTTCTTTCTCTCTAGTTTTTTTTTTCTCCTCTCAGACCTTTACAGCTCACCTTTTAAGGCATTCACAGTCTTTGGACATGGGGTGAAATGATTAATAGCCTGTATTGATTTTCTTTAAAATGAGGAGATACAGTAGCATGAAGCAGGGAACAGCAGACTTAAATTTTCCATTATGTTTTCACTCCTGGAGAGAGTGCTTGGAAATTACTATTTCTATTGGAATGTCAGTGAGTTTCTGAATATTAACCATCTTTTCCTGTGTTTCTTTTAAGGCTGATAAATGCCTCCATTTAATTTTTTTTTCCCTTCTGCTAAATTCTTGATTCTGTTAGAAAGTGACTGCATTAAATGGGATTTTAAAACTCAGTGTCAGAAGAAATAGATGAGTTGTCTGTCTGTCCGTACATGGTTACCAAATGAACCCTACATTAAAGTGGTGGAGCAATGGGGCATGCAGATAGAAAAGATAATTTTTAGAGGATCTGAAATTTAGAAAGCCAATTACAATTCTGCCAATGGAGAATTTTTCACTAAACATGTCCTAGTAAAAGTTTAAATGCCCATTAATGAATGTTTAACCGATTCTTAATGGCAGTGAAATCTAGTGACAGTATGACTTCCACATGCAAATTAGTCTGACGTAGGCTCTGTAGAACAGGAAGATACATCACAGTTAATAGGGTAGCCCATTTATTACCCTGGTGTCTTAATTCAGCTGCATGCAAGGGCAGTGAAGGGAGAGTATCAGAGTCAGTTTGGGTAGGAATTTAGATTTGAGGTGTGTCAACAACATGGTGGTTGTCCACCGGTCTGAAGGTTGGGGAGAAATGGGAGCTGTGTGAAACTGCTGACCCTGGCCACTCTTGGCCATGAGCTGCTGTGAGCAAACCCTGGCCCTGGGCCAGGGAGAGATGCCTCTTGCTTTATCGGGTGCCAGTGTCCCTGTGGCGTGTGGGAGGCACCTAAAAGACCTTCCACAGAAAACTCTTTCTGGGTTTGATATGGAGCAAAACCAAGCTCTAGTTTTTTCATTTTTCTCCCCCTGGCCCATCTTTGTTGCAGTGAAGGTAGCCAGTGAACCACTAAGTACATTTCATGCTTCAGATCTTACTGCAGACCTAAATTCCTGTCTTTATCCCTGTGCACCCTGTCCACACCTTTCCAAACACAATCTCTGTCGCTGTGGAGGGGGAGCTCTGTCTCAGAGGGACCCGAGTGTCACCGACAGGAACAGGAGCAGAGCACCAATGTTCTCTTCTGACACCTGGATTCAAACAGACCATCTTGCCAGAAGCCTGTGGAAGCCAACATAAGCCTGAGCAGACCTCCAGCAGCCACGTGTCCTTTTAAGGTGCAGGATGCAAACATACTGGGCCAAGCGCTGCACTCACATCTATGTGAAGATGATATGTCCTATCAATATGAACTGACTTCTTTGGTGCTGCAGTAATTTATAGGACACTTTCTGCCCTCTGTATGATTCAAGAAGGAATTTGGTCAGTATAGTGTTTTTAAAATAAACTGTGAGATAAGCAAGGGTTGTTGTTTTTTTCTTGCTTGAGGGATTTTAACTTACAAACTCTAGCATGTTATTTCAGAGGTACTGATGGCTTGGCATTCTGGCCTAGTCAGAATGATTTTCCACTCCTGCCCTGACATCTGTAATTTCCAATTATTTTTATTTTGATGCTGCTGAGATAAGAGAAGGACCAGAAAAAGCCAAACTCTTCCTCTCCTCAGGTATGGGTGGAAGGAGTGTACTAAAACCTCCAGATAATGATCACCTTGCAGAAGCCTATCCTGTTCTCCCTTAGCCTTGAAATTCCTACAAAGCTGAGAATCTTAAAGGGAATTCAGTTTTGTTCCCATGCACCACTCTCCTTGTAGCTGCTGGTGCCCATGGGGGACAAGACCACCTTCCTTTTGCAGCAGGCCACAAGCCACGGACACACGTGTAGCCACAGGGATGGAGCAGAAGCCATGGGAGGAGGGGAGGCTTGCAAATGCCCTTGCCTGTTTGTGCCAGGAAGTCTCTGAATATTCCAAAATAATACAGAAATAGAGATACAGCCTTCCCTTTCTTGACTTGGACTGGAACCAGTGTGAAAGATAGTGCTACAGACATTGTCCTGGTCCTTTGTCCACAGTGAATCTTGAGCCAAAGGTTCTGACACTCTGGAAAGGGCGTGCAAGTTCCCAGGGTGGGGGTCTCAGTGCTGTACCTGGTGTTTTTCTTCTGCCATCCCTTTGGTTTGAGCGCTGTAGTTACAGCTGCTTAATATAATACTAATGATTTGCAGCTTGAGAGGTAAAGCATGGGCTTGGTATGGAATTTTTTCCCATAGCAGAAACTAGGATTGTGTGTGTTTCTTGCTTCCAGTCTCGATTCTGGTCTCTTCTCCATTCCTCCTATCATCCTTTGTTCCTGTGGTACAAAGTCACCACGAGCGTCAGTGACTCATCTTACGACAATTTCCCCCCAGTTAGAAATGTGCATGGTAGCTGCATCTCTAGGTAAGCTGTCAAAAATAGTCAACAATAAGACTTGTTTCAGGTTTCCTCCACTCTTTTCACGTGGGCTGTGATGGTTAAATAACAGAGTAAGAATGAATTCCTCTGTAAAAAATTGAATTTGACTGGAAAAGATGAATTGTTCATGTAAAATTTTGTAGGACTGTATTGAGCACCTTTGATTCGAAGGGCTATGCATGGATGCTTGAAATATGACCAGTAATTAATTCAAGGAAAGAGAAAGTTGAGGATTTCAGTATTACTAGTGTAGTGCTATGGAAAAGATATTCAGAAGATGAAGCTTAACAGTCTGTGAAATCTTTTTGTTTGAACTTTTAGAAAGGTGGATCTTAAACCTTTTCTTCTGAGATAGGCAAAATGGTTTAGATTGACTTGAGATGATCCTGATTTTGTCCTCCAAACATTAAATAAGCATAATCCAGCTTTTTTCTTGCTGGTGTATATTTTTTTCCCACTATAATATCCATGTTAGTCTTGGTCTCGTGTGAGATATTTCTTCAGTTTGATTATTTTTCAGTATTGCCAAAGAGAAACTGTTCAGAATTCAGCAGCCAGCCCTGAATAATTGTGGCAGGCACAACAAATGGAAATTTTGAATAGGATGAAGAGCAAGTTTGTGTTCCCTGTCATCTTACTTGTGACACCAGGGAGTACATTTCTTCTGGCAAGTACAGGTTCTACACATGTAAATTTTAGTGAAAGCTCAAATCCTCATCTGATATCTTAACTCTAGTGCTGTCCATGGTTCTGTTGTGGACTTCATTAGACTTGCCATTCTTCTTAAGGTCCAAAAATTTCTAATGCTGTCAGTAGTCTGCAAACAGTTGAGAAGTATGTTGTCATTAGAGAACTGCAGTTTGTCTTGTTCTGGAACCAGAAAAGGAGGAATTTCAAGAAGGAATAAAGTATTTGGTTTCCAGATGAAGGAAATGGACAGACACAGTGGCCAAGTGGTGGGGGGTGGGATGGGTGCAGAAACAGTTTGTTTAACTTGGCACAGATTTCCTGCACCTCAGTAGCCAGGGAAGATAAATGATGGATGAATTCTGATGCAGATACTTTGGGCAAACCCAGGAATCTAGTCCTGTAACAGATTGGCTGAAATGGTATGGTGTCTCCTTTGCTGGGCTTGGACCATCCTGTGCATCAGTGTCTTTGGAGAAGGATATAGTAAACATGAAAAGGTAGCTTAATCTTATGAGGAAGGTGTGATAAAGACTTGATGCTGAAGAGAGGAGAAGAAATCCAACAAACATGTTCCAGTATGTTCCCAGCAGCAGAGCTGGACCGAGCACTGGGACAAACAGCAGCTGGAGGGGTAGCTGCTCTGCCTGGGGAAGCGGTGCGCTCAGCGCAAGGCCACTGTGTGACTTCTGGGGATGAGCAGAGAGGGCAGAGGGGTGTAGGCATGCCAGTACATTCACTGCCATGTAGTGTGTGGCTGCTGTTTGGCCAAAACCAACTGGGCTGCTCTCCTCAGCTGTCAGCCACAGGCTCTCATCTTGGTCAGTAACTAACTGCAATAAAGATGCGTGGACTGGTTGAGAAAGAACTGCAGAATTACTGGCAATCTCACCCAATTGGATTATAACTTGACATTTAAAACTCTTCAGACTAAGATCAAGCTCTTTTTTAGTCCCGCTGTGGGCTGCCTTAATGTAATACCACAAGTGTGCTGGAGCTGAGCTCTGGGGTGTTGGTTCCCTCTTACCTGTCCTGGGGAGCCCTCGCTGCAGTGCTTACAGAAATGGTAACTCTCTGATAGTTTGTCAGTTGTTATTAACAAATCGGTGATCAGTCTTAATAAAAGAACTGATTGTGCAATTTACATCAAGGCAGTTTTAATAAAAGACCTAATCCTTAAACGTGCATAATTAGATTTGCATATTCACATCCCTGCAATTAGAAGTTGGTATTTAAAGGGCACGCTTCCCGTTTCACATGCTTTTAATCACTCCTCTCAAGTTTGCTTTTTCAAATTCCAAGGTTAAGGTAAACATGCTCGTTTGTTTGTTCCCCTCCCACCCCCCAAGTGTGTAATATGTTTTTCCTCTGGAATGAAATGTGTTATGTTTAGTTTGGCTCATGCTAATCTTTAAAATAGACAAAGAAATAAAAAGGTAATACCATTCAGCACCAAAGACTTTCAAACCTTTAAAAACAGTGTAGGGTAAACATTTTTTCCCCCCCAAATGTTGAAAAGTTCTGGCAGCAGCAACACTCTGAATACAGCTTAAGGTTCCTCTCTTCCCAGCCACGTGCCTTTGCTCCCGAGAGCACAGACTGTAGTACAGCTGCCAACAGGTAAAGATCATGGACTCCAAACTGCCTCCTCAGCTCCTGACCCCGCACTGACTTCTCCAGCCCCTTTAGTCAGATTTACAAGGGTAGTTCTGCGAAAATGCATTTGCAATGTCAAGGGGGTTCACTTCCAAAATCAGAGAGGAGCATGCCTGTGCTCCTCTTAAACCCGAAGTCTTGCTGTGGAAGATGCAGCACAGCGTGCTGGGCACGCCGTGGCTGTCCCAGCCGCCTGGGCCTGCCTTTGCTGCACAAACCCCTGGGTTTGAAGGGAAGCTCCTCTGAGCAGCCAGCTGCCTCCATCTGCCTCTCAGCCTTCTGCAGGGAGACTGGACATGCCCGCTGCCCTGTGTTCCGCTTCCCGCTGCCTTCCCAGAGGACTGGATTTTCCTGAGGGCGCTGCACAGCCTGCACGGTGTGTCTCCCTGCAGGAATGTCTCTGTGGGTCTGCTGGTGCTGAATGGGAACTGCATTGGGTGCAGGTTTATTTTGCACTTTGAGCAGCCTCTATTCATAGGTACGCTCAGGAGGGTGGCTGCTTCGCAGCCCAGAACCTCTTCAGATTATGTAAAGACTTAACGTTATATAAAGTCTGAAAAAAACCAAGAAAGAAAAAGTTAAACCAGTGCCTGGGCTGAGATTAATAATTCAGAACATTGAAATGAAAGATGAAAATCAGGCAGGCGATAAGTTAGTGCTTATGTTCTGCTGACCGTACACCTTGAGGTATGAAATGCTTTCTCATCAGCTGGCAAAAATGCTAATGGCTGTAGTAACCCTGTGGTACAGCTGCCCTTCTTTCTCTCAGGCGACCACTGAGCATGGGTTTATTTGTCTTTTTAGGAGCATATAGAAAAGGGTGTTTATTTTGCATATGTCAGTAGAAATAAACTGCCCTGTTTTGTTTGTTTAGTTGGGGTTTTTTCATTCTGGTCCTCCCTTATGATCTTCTGAGTTAACCTGTGGTTCCCTGTGTTTAAGAGGATGTTGGCCTCTCCTTGGTACTGTATTCCTTTTTTTCCTATTCATGTCTCCTTTTTACTTTTTCCCTTCATTTTTTTTTCCTTTTTCCCATTTTCCCTTTTTTATTTTTCTCTTATCCTTTTTTTCTCTTTTTCCACTTTTATTCCTTATTTTTCCCTTTTATTCCTTATTTTTCCCTTTCTTCCTTTTTCCCTTTCCTCTTTTTTAATATTTTTCCTTTTTTTCCCACCTCCTTTCACCCCTTCCCTCCCTCCCTCCTTTTTTCTTTCCCCTTCCTTCTGCAATAAGTGGTGTGCAGTCTTTGGCCAGGTGGGGACCAAGCAGTCTGCTGTGGAGATGCTGAAAGGTTCTCCTGCATCCCGGCATGCATCTGGACCCACAGCCCATGGCTGATGGATGGAGAACAGGAGGCTGAAGCAGCTGCAAGGGTTCTGCTGGTGAGCAGAGTCCTGCAGAGGGCTGTATGGTGGGCAGCCGGGTTAAATCATCCTGCAGACTCTAGCTCAGAGCTACAGTCTGTGTGTCACAATCCTGAGGGCAGGTTGGGGCAATGCACATCCCCCACCCCAGAACTGTAGCAGCATTCATAAATTCTCTGGTTAAAATTACCCAGAACTGGTTTGTGTGTGTGTGTGTGTGTGTGTGTGTGCAAAGCTCAGCAGAGGGTTACTCAGGTGCCAGGATTTTCTGTAGTCACGTGCTTAGCGAGGGAGTCACCGTTTCCTCTGTTGACATCATTTTTGCTGCTGTGTTACAGTGAAAAGCTCTTCTAGCCAAAGAAAAGGTGACTGCAGGAAAGAGAGGAAACAAGTTGAGGAAGAGCTGGTACCACTGTGGGAAAACTGTGATGTACCTTAATTGTGTTTATTTGTGGCTGGCCTACAGCATGTCTTAGAGTTTGCGGTGCTCCTGCAAACCTGCTCTTGCCCCAGACCAGGGCAAGAATTGGGGTAATGGACATGACCCTGACAGGTGGGAAGGGAGCACTGTGAATGTGGATGTAGAAGGAACAGCTCTGATTTATTCATTCCCACATATGCTGCATAAACGCTGCAGCCCATGGGCAAAGCACCGACTGGGATCCGTGATGGTTTTTAACATTGGTTTGACAAAGGGCAAAGGCCACCAGGACTTGTTGGTTTTGGACACTTGTGTTCAATGCTCCACAGGCCAAAGTGTACGTCAGGGTGAGGAGTGGCAGGGTAGAACAGGGCAATGTGGTCTGAACTGCAGCTTACAGCAGCGTCATGAAATGGTCATGTTCTGGAGTACAGCGTGGCTGCCACTCCTTGAAGAACACGGGGAGGAGTTACTTCCTACCCAACTCTAACCATCTGAGGTGCTTCTTCTACAGCTTTGTCTCTTTTCCTTGTGAGCAGAGAAAACCCATCTCCTAATTGAGCACTGGTTTTTCCTTTAGTCTGAGTCTAATTTCACAGCACCACTGATACACGTGCTTAGTTTTGCATGCATGCTCAGTTCTGAGTATGCTGTTGAACTGACCAACATCAAAGCTGTATCCAAAGTCAATATTCCTGTAACATGCCAATGAAATTCAGCTGAAATGGTGCTGGTTTCATGGGTGCTTTGGTTACAAGCAGTTTACAATCACCAAATAGCGTGTGGGGTAGAGAATTGCAATTGAAAATGAAGCATGCTGTGGGGGTGTTACATTTAATGGAAACGTGACTGTTTCAAGACCCCTGTTACACTTCGTAAGTCTGAAGTAAAATGAAAAAGAGGGAGATCAATAAGGTGTTACTGCTATGTCCAGTATCACATTTCATGAATTGCCTTTCTTGACCTGGGTGGCATGTGATGAGTCTGATCAGATGAAGTGCAATGAATTTGATGTGCCTATGTCAAATCATAATGAGCTTCCTTCATTCCACGTTACAGTGATATGGAAAGCTTGATGCATTTGGCACCCTTCTATTTACAAAAGGCTTCCACAGGGGAACAAGCAGAGCACAGCATCAGCAACACGAGCACCCTAACTAGCATCTGGCTCTTCCACTGATGAGAAATATCTGCACACTTTTGGGCCAGTAAACCAGCAAGGAGTTAACCCTCCTTCCTTAACTTACTTGTAACTGCTGACAGCATGGCTAGCTAATCTATTCCTACAGATCTTTTGTACTGCAAATCTTCTTTTGCATGTAGCTTTGCCTGACTGCTGTCAGTGCTGATGGGTGGAAGTCTGTATTCCTTACTTCTCCCCGTTGGCTTGGTGTCAGCCTGATCAGGACCTTGTAAGTGGTTATCACCACTTCAGAGGAGTGCCAGAATGCTAGGGCAGAAGATACCAGCCGTCATCACAAGACAAACTCATTAAAGAGAATGAACTTAGTTTAAGTAAAGACTTCCATGCCAAAAGGGCAATAACAGGTAAAAGTGCTCATGTAATTTATTCAAAGGATTTTGTGATAACTGTTGAGTTACTCAGTAGTTTTCACTTACTGTCATTTACTTGGTGTACCTTGACTTGGCAGAGCCTTCAGGAAGACATTTAATCAGAAGTATGCAAATGGTCCTGCTAGCTTCAACAGGAAAGGGGTGCTTAGGAGAAGCAAATCTTAAATATTTTCTTAAATGTTGAGACATATTGGTACTACTTATGTATGATGAGTTATGCAGTCTTTATTTCCTCCTCCTTTTTTTTTTTCTTCCCTGCAGTGCAGTTGGAGAAATTTGCTGCAAGTTTTCAAATATTCCCTAGGCAAGGCTGTGCAGATTGTTCTAGAGAAGCTGCTATGGGATGACCTGAACCAAATGTTTCTGGTTCTATGCCAAAACAGAAAACCTAGGGAATGAGGGGGAAAATACTTTTTTTTAATTTAATAAAACTTTTTTTTCATCGTTAAGTATTTTTTTTTAAAAAACTGAATATGCTAAACTTGGCCCCAAAATAACACTTCAAATTAAAAATTGAAATGCTTCACTTAGAAAATGTCATAATATGTATTTTTTCCTGACATGGCTGTTGTGCAAGGTAACTTTGCAGAGGTTTTGGTTTCCCCAAGCTGCCTGCCACAGAGAAGGAACCATTTCTAAGAAAAAAAAAAAAAAGAATTTGTCTTTTCCTCTAGCATAATTTCTGCAATAAAGTCAGTCAAATCTTGCAAATATGCAAGTGCTACATATTGTCTTTGTTTCCTACCCATCACGATGGAAACAGGGCTTTTCCTAATGTATGGTGTGCAAGGCTGACCCCCTAACTCTGGCTGCAGGTGCTTGTAGTAATATGTAATATGTAACTCACACTGGTTTTCCTTTCCATAAATGAAAGACTTTGTAAAAAGGGCTGAAGCCTTAAATTCAGCCTAACTTCTACCTCATTTTGGTATATCATGCTTCTTGCTGGCTGGCTGTAGATTTTTCAGGAAGGTTTAGTAGGAGAAATATTTTACAAAGGAATTTAGGGGAAAACTGTACAATCTGAACCTGTGCTGAGAGTCCCTTTATCACCACATCACAAACAGGGTAACTGCAACTCATGTAATGAAACTGCTTACCCAAAGTCACGCTGCAAGTAGGTGGAAAAGTGGAGAACAGAAGCTGGTTGTCCAGGCTCCTCCCTGCTTCCCCCATGCAGGGTTACACCTGTATTTGATGCAGCAGGCTGCTGAAAAAAAATAAAATAGGATCAGTTCTCTGTGTTCACTTGTGCCTATTTCTGTGCCTTTAGCAGCAGGCTGCTCGTTGGGCCTTCAGAGCTGTAGCTGCTTCAGCCATTTCAGATATTACAGTGATTGTATTTTTGATCATGAGACAGTGGCAATATTTTGAAATCGTATGTGTGTCATGTCTGTCTTCATCTAGGCTCTGGCTGCCTGGAGACGGCCGATGAGGAAGAAGGCTTCTGTGGCACAGGTCCTCACTGGCACTGACTGTACCAGTAGAAAGACACCTCGACAGAAGGTAAGAAAAACCTCTTCTAATTTTTTTGACTTCTCTGATGTAAAGCCTAATGAGGTGATTTTAATTTATTTGGCTACCAGCAATGGTATTTAAATGAAGCACATAATCTGTTAAATACTAACAAATATGCTCCAGGCTGTAAAGCTAATGTAATTTTTTGCTTCACCGGCAGCCTCGGAGGCATTTTGATTTCCCTTTGCCCAAACTTCAACTTCATCTGTAAGCAAGCCATATCAGCACATCTGGTCAAGCTTTTTTGATGGCTACACTTTAAAGTATGGCATGTTAAATTCCTTGGTTAGCCTGTTGTACCCTTCCTTGAGACCCTCCCAAAGCCCTCGCTGCCTGTCCATCTGCCGTTCCAAACGCGCGTGTGCAGGAACACCGAGCGCAGCTCTTGCTCCCCTGAACACATTGTCACTTGTTTCTGTAGAACCCTGCTGCTTGGTTTGTTTCCCACACTGCATTCAGCTGAGGCTGCAGAGGAGCTTATGAAAGCTAGGCACTGTTACCTCCTCTACTCACTTTGTCAAACAGTGCTATAGGTTTTAGGACCTTCTCGCAGCTGTCATTGCACGTACTTGCACACATATCACAGAATCACAGGGTTGGAAAAGACCTTTGAGATCATCAAGTCCAACCAATCCCATCCTAAGCTAAACCATATCCCTGAGCACCTCATCTACCCTTTTTTTAAACACATCCAGGGAAGGTGACTCAGCCCCTCCTTGGGCAGCCTGTTCCAGGCCCTCACAACTCTTTCAGTAAAAAATTATTTTCTAATATCTAATCTAAACCTGCCCTGGCACAGCTTGAGGCCATTTCCCCTTGTCCTATCACCTGTCCCCTGCCTGAAGAGACCATCGCCCACCTCTCTACACACTCCTGTCAGGTAGTTGTAGGTGGTGATAAGGTCTTCCCTCAGCCTCTTCTCCAAGCTAAACACCCCAGCTCCCTCAGCTGTTCCTCATAGGATTTGCCCTCCAGCCCCTTCCCCAGCCTGGTTGCCCTTCTCTGGACTCATTCAAGGACCTCCCGCGTCTCAGTTTTCCTCATCTTGTCCTGTCCTTGCCCCTGTAATTTGAGAGACACAGAGCAGGCAGCATGGAGTCCTCTGGAAGCATCACAGAACTAAACGCTCACTCTGTTTCACTCTTGCTACCTTGCCCCTGGAAGAACATGGGATGTTTGAATGCATAATGGGTTCTATGTATAATTTATTATTTCAGACTGTTTTGTGACGGTTGTGTGGGTATTTTGGAAGAGGAGGGTGGAAGGGGAGTATTGTTTGGTTATTTTCCAGGCAGAATGATGTATGAAGCTCCAGAGAGCTATTTTAACCATCTGATACACATAAAACTGGACCAAGAGGTAGTTTGAATGATAGAAATTTATTTTTTGGGGGGGTGTGTGTGTCTGAGAGAGAGTTCTTTCGATATGAAGCCACATAAATATGGGGGTCTCTTATAATGACTGTAGTTGCAGAGATTTTGATTGACATTTTTAATATATCAAAGTAAATTGCTATTAGAGAGAAAAATGAAATGATTTTGAGCTATACAACGCTGAAATGAATGTGCATCTGTGGAGATACTGGGAATGGTTGTTAGGGAGCAACGCCAGACTTCAAAGATCAAAGAAATGTTGATTGTAATAACGGTGTTCTGTAAAAAGTAAAAAGGCACCGTCACAAATTTGCAAGCAATACACAGAGCTAATACAATGTTCTTGCAGGAACTTTTTGCCAGGAAGAAGGGGAAATATTCTTTTATTCCTGATAGGGGGAGGAAAAACGTTATTTGACTCACAAATCTTCTGGAGGAACACTTATGTTCTCTGTCAAATATATGCAAATTAAACCTTATTTTAAATCTTTTCACTGGGTCCCACTGGATGGAACATGTCTCAAGGGCAATCCAAGGGAGGGGAACATTTGATAAACACACGTGGCTCTGGGCAAAGCTCTGTGCATCCCCAACAGAGCCATGATGCCAGTAAGCTTTCTGCCATGCCACATGGCTTTTCCTCCTCCTTCGGGCTCTGACCCAAATCCATTTGAAATCAGTGGGGCTCTCTCTGAAGACCTCAGAAAAGCTCTGGGTCAAGCGCTCTGGAGGAAGTGCAGGTCAGGAAGCACTAACCTGAGCTTCATTTCCTTTACCTTTCTTTTTTCTGTACTTGCCTTAATTTCAGAAAGGAACATGCTATATTCCATCTGTTCTCAAACAGTCCTGGGCCACGAGCCACCAGAGCCTGGCACCATGTCATCGGGCTGTCAGGAAAGGAAGGAGCCCAGTTGTTCTCCTGGCTCCCTCGATGGCTGGCTCCTTCCACCAGATCTTCTTTTTCTTTCTCATTATATGGTGCAGTGGAAGAAAGTATTTGGCATCTTAATAATATTAGTTTTGTGGTAATGTGGTTTTCAGCTGTGAGATGAACATCAGGTGCTTACAGGGTCTCTCTACCCACACACAATGTGTGTTTGTGCATGTGTATAAATTTATACTATAGCATTGCTGTTATAAAATGCTTCAGAATTTAAAAATGACTCTGAGTGGGTACTTATGTGAGAGAGGCAGAAATAGATGATGTCCCCATCCTGCTGCCGGGATAACTGCTACTGCTTAGCTCTTTTTGCATCTAATGGAAGGAGAAAAGACTGCCTGGAACCACGCTGCTGAAAACGGAATCAATTTAGAAGGCAAAACAACCCACTTAAAATTCGTCCCTCTGCATGCCAAGGGGTGTCTTTCCAGGCAGGGCCAGACAGGGCTATGGCTGTTTGAAAACCAGGGAGCAAATATTCTATTCCCTTCCCTTCCTTCTGCTTGTCTGTCCCTCCATTCCCATAACTTTCTGCTAACTGAGCTCGGAAGACCCTTAAACAGTGCTTGCAAAGGGTTGGGGCAGGCTGTGATTTAGGGGGCAAGATACACTGATGGGGGGAACTTGGGGCATAGCCAAGCTCTTCCAAAGGGCGGTGCAGCAAGGTTGGATTGCACTTGTCAAACAAGCAGTGGTGCTGTTCTGGAAGCTTCCTCTCTTCCAGAAAAACCTCTCATTTGCCAACTTTCAATGTCTACATTTGTGATGACCTTCCTGTAGCACAGAAGTTCTGCTTCGGGCATATTTTTGCAGAACAAAATTCTTGTCATGCTGGCCTCTGGAAGAGGAAAGATTCCTTTTGTAGTGAAACATTTTTGGGAGATGGACTCTCAGACACCCCTCCCACCTCTTCTCCTTGCCTTCGCACCGAAAGGATGCTTCCTAAGTGACACAGGTAGATGCAGTTTACAAAGCAAGTTTATAGTTAGTAGTTACATATATTTGAGAGATAAGCGGTATCACTCAAAAGAGAATTCTCCCTCCTGTTCTGTACCCCAAATAAAAAGGAACAGAAGCCCACCTTATGCACATTACTTACAGGCTCCAATTAACCACACAGAGGATGTAGTCCTAACTGTGAGAGAAGATAAGCCAGGGAACTCCCACATTATTCACATAAAGGACCGTTTCTTGGGGGTGAGATCTTCCCTTCTTGCTGCTGCTCTCCGTGCTGTCTCCCAATACCTGAGCCCTTGCCGCTGCTCAGAGGAGAGCTGCAGGTCCCAGTGGGCACTAGAGCTGACAGCCCCTGAGGGGTGCCCAGGCAGACATGTGGTGTGGGAGAGGGGTGCTGACATCCCAATGTAACGGCTGGATAAACCCCACGGATCTCAAACTTGTCCTGAATTTAGGTACACGAGAAGACCAGGAGGTGCATTTGTGTCTGGTACGTGACTACCCATGGCTTTTATTAACCCTGAACTCTCTGAATGGCTTTATACATTCTGCCAAAGGGGAAAAGAGGAGGAGTGGGAGTCTGGTGTTTAGCTGAGCAGTGAAAGAAACTGATCTGGAAAAAACCCAGCTGCCTCCTCTTTGCTGTCAGAGGTGCTGGAAGCTTACCCAACAGATAGCTGGCAACTTACTTGCTACCTTTAGTATGTTACAGGTTTCCATGGGGGCAGACTATCAAGGAGAACTCCAAACTGGCCTTTTCCACCCCTGCAGTTCTATAGCTCCTTGAAATAAAGGAGTTCACTCACAAATTGAATCTGGAGCTCGAGGCTGGGAAAGTTGGAAAACAGACCACCCGCCCAAGGAACTTGCTGTTCCTGCCCAGAGAGGATAAAGCAGGGCTGCTGTACTAGCTTTGTGCCAGAGGAGTTTTACTCTGAGGACAGATCTACCAGGAAGGTGGCCCTTCTGTCCACCCAGTTCTTTGTGCCTACCTGTATTGCACTGTATTATTGGTGGTTCCTCCCTGATGCACAAAAGGCTCTGGAAACACTGGCAAAAGTAGTATTTTTAGAAGAGCACCGTCTTACCATGAAAACCACTCGTTAGGAGAGAGGACATGGGACAAAAAGCATAGACAAATGCATTTATTTTCTGCCTGGTAGGAGCAGAGCAAACATACTGGTTTTAAATATAATGGGCTGAAATCTCCTGGGGGAAAACAATGGAACAGAGCCATTGATTAATCATGCAATCGCAGGGAAGGAACCGAGTATACAGAATCCCTAGGTACATTTAATTTCATAAGCAGGGCTGTATTCTTCTATGCAACTCTAATTCAAAGCTTTTGAAGTACCCATATTAGAAGACACTGGCCTGGAGTAATACTGTCATTGGTAAGAGGAAAGGAAACTCTGAAGGAACTGGTATTGTCCCTTTCCAAAAAGAAAGGCTACATTAGTGTTCTCAGTAGGATTGCAAGCCAGAAGTAAGTACAGAAAAGCACATGGGCCTGATTCTGCTCCCTGTGCCTGGTGTTCCTGCTGGCACCTGCCTACAGCAGGTTCCAGTGAGGAACTCCCTTGCCATCACATTTTATTCCCGTGCTGAGAGTCTGCCTTAAAATGTGAGCAAAGCTTTATAAAGCTATGAGCTGGGAGGAGAAGCAAATACAGTGGCTTAATGACTTCATGCAAATTAAACAACCTAATTTGGAGTCTTAGCCTTATCAGCACAGTGGGATTGAAATCTCTTTGAGTAGAGAGGTCAGGTCCTTGGCTCTTACCTGTTTGTTAAAGGCTGCACTCTGCCATGCTTCCTTAGCTCCTGGAAATGAGGGGCGACAGAGACGTATTGTTCAGGTCTCTGGAGTGCTCAGAGGCAGACCCTTGAGAAGAAACTCTGTGGCATTAGGAAAAACAATTCCCAAGTCCTATTAGGTTGTGCCTGAAATAGGTAGTGAAGCCAGAAACACATTCCCTCTCCCTCCTCCTAAGGTGGTGTAATGTGACTGCAGGTGGCCTCACTGCCTTGTGTGTAGCCATCCCTCTTGGAACACCAGCTTGCACCAGACCTTCTTTATGTCTTACTGGGATTGAAACACAGTAAAGAATGTCACTGTCATTAGTTTGGGGGCAGAAGTTTACATTTCAACTATATACATAACTACATATGTTTTCAGTTTGGATGACCCTTCATCACATCCTTTTAAGCTGTCTGCCAATAGGCAGTTTAGGGCATGGATGTGACAAAACGATCAGGGAGAAGTATAGCACACTGAATTTAAATAGAAACTTCTGCATAACAGTAGAGGATTTACCTTATGAGTTACACATGGTAAATATAAAGTTACATTTAGTAAATAAAATAGAGTATTTTTCATGTGGATTTGCACAGTTGGTCCATTAGAGGTGAGAGGAACAGCAGCCTAAGAGACTTTAATAACAATAAGGGCTGACTTTTTCCCTGGCCAGTGGAGTCCATTACCCTCTAAGTGCATTCCTTTATTCTGGCCTTCCCTATTCTCCTTGTGTCACTTCTGGAACAAGACCCAAAATGTTATGGACATTAATCGACCAAACCTTTTTTTTTTTTCTAATCTATTTTTTTAAAGAACCATCATGTAAAAAGTGTTTTTACCTCTGTCAGCTCTTTTCAAAAACAAGATAATGCAATTCATTTTCATTCTCTTAGCTGATTTGAGCTGTCATATATGTTAAGCCTTTCAGTAAATCAACTTTAATATTTAATACTTTACCTTATTATCTGCAAGTGAAAGGTCTTGCTTTTATTTTAATGTCAATGTATCTGGCTTATACAGGCCCTTTAAATGATTCACAGCATATCTTGAACAGAGAAGAATAAAATAAAACAAACCCAGTTTTCACTGATGGAGATTACCAGCTGTTTTTGATGAAAATGATGAGACAATGAAGGGCTATGAAAGATTTAAGACAAAAGGATTACCTAATTATCTGTATGCATAGGAAATTGTTACCATCAGGTTTGCAGAGGAAATGAACAAAGCTGTGGGTTGCTGCTCACAGGGAGTTAGGAGGGTCCTGCAGTTCACCTTTGGTCAGTGGCTGAGGTGGCCCCATCTGCAGTTCTACCACATAAGCATGAGAGATCACAGAATCACAGGGTTGGAAAAGACCTTTAAGATCATCAAGTCCAACTGTTCCTGTCCTGTGCTAAACCAGATCCCTAAGTACCTCATTTACCCTTTTTTTAAACACACCCAGGGATGGTGACTCAGCCCCTCCCTGGGCAGCCTGTGCCAGGTCCTGACAACTCTTTCATGGAAGAACTTTTCCCTCACATCTAATCTGAACCTGCCCTGGCGCAGGTTGATGCCATTTTCCCTTGTCCTATCTAGATGTCTGTCTATGTTCACATGCCTTTGATAGTGTCATGGAATTCAGTGATAGGAAAACAAAACAAAGCAAACCCCAGTGGAATGATTCTGAGAGAAAAGAGGAGCTTGATCGGGGAATTCAGTTCCCCAATCTTGGATAAGCTCTTGGCTAAGCAATTTTAAATTCTGGATTTTCAGTAATAGGCAGAACTGCACAGAACTTGAGAAAACCCACCTGAGCTGGGGCTTTTGTTCAAAAGGTTTGAGACAAAAACAACAACAAACTGTGAGTAGGTATCTGCAATGGGAGGAGAAGAAATGGAAAGGCTGGTTATCTCAACTGAAAGATCATGCATCAGCATTGATTAATTCCCTAAAGAAACCCTGCCATTTTTTTTAGCTTGCACTCTGCATTTAAATGGGTGAAGGAGCATGAAGGAAGTTAGGTTTTATATCTCTGTGTGTGCACTTTAAATGCAGTTGTACCATTCAATTAAGCCTGATGGTTTAATTTTAATTCCCAGATTGTGGCATTTTATGTTTGGGAAAGAGAATACGATTCTGAGCATACAAATGAGATGCCTCTGATGGGGATAGCTATTTGAAACAGGGTTTTTTTTTTTGTTTTCATTGTTGTTTGGTTTGGGTTTTTTTTAAAGATAAAAATAAGGAACTGTCTGTACTTAGAAGGAAGAAAATGCCCACAGCAGAGGTGTTACCCATTACCAAACATCCATGTTCCAGAGCCCAGAACCCAATGTTCAGCTGCTCCCTGATTCCTCCCCCAGAGAGGGTGGGGATAAGATCCTGCTAACAGGTCTTGCTTTGAGAAGGTGCATCCAATCCTGCGTCTCCCTAGCAATGTAGAGGTATTTATGGGTGTATAGCTGCATATTTCTTCTGGCTGAGGAAGGGTTGTATTTAAATCCAACATAATTTTATTTATCTGTCTAAAGTCCAGCAATTAATTGGTGTGCCCCTTACTTACCGTCTGAGAGAAAGGCTGGAGGTGCCATGTTTAAGGCAGCTACAAGCCATTTCTATACCCTCCTGGGTCTTTGGTCCCTGCTGAAACCAAATGGCCAAAGAGGTCTCCTGAAGGTGTGGCAGTCCAGCCAGTGGGCCAGCATGGTTTACTACTCAGGCCCTCAAATGGCAGTCTGGGGGATGGTCTTCCTCACCAGCCCTGCTGGGCTGGAGAGATGTGATGAGGACTCCCAGCTAAATCCAAACTTTCCTGAAGTTCACGTGGTAGAAAAGTGCCTTTGTGGAACAAGGACTCCACTCAGGATTTAAATCTAGAAGCATCTTCTTTAGCTAGATGCTTTGCTCCACCTGTCTAGAATAAATGAGAGACAGAATCACAGAATCACAGAATCGTAGGGGTTGGAAGGGACCTCGAGAGCTCATGGGGTCCAACCCCCTGCCAAAGCAGCTCCCCAGCTCATATTGCACAGGTCGGCGTCCAGACGGGGCTGGAATCTCTCCAGAGAAGGAGACTCCACACCCCCTGGGCAGCCTGTCCCAGGGCTCCCTCACCCTCACTGGGGAAAAGTTCTTCCCCATGTTGATGTGGAACTCCCTGTGCTCCAGTTTACAGCCATTGCCCCTTGTCCTGTCCCCACAGACACTGAAAAGGGGCTGGCCAATTCCCCCTGCATCCCATGCCTAAGATATTTATAAACACTAATGAGATCCCCCCTAAGTCTTCTTTTCTCCAGGCTGAGCAGTCCCAGCTCACTCAGCCTGTCCTCATATGGGAGATGTTCCAGGCCCTTCATCATCTTCATAGCCCTTCTCTGGACTCTCTCCAGGAGATCCCTGTCTCTTTTATCCCAGGGAGCCCAGAACTGGACAGTGGACACAGGGCTTGATGTCCTGTTTCCCATAGCTGGTTCTCACAGACTAGCTGAACCATGGTGACAGCATTTCTCAAGAGCAAGTCGAGGGTTAGAATGAAAGGCAAAATCAGAAACCTGCATAATCAGAGGTATTGATAGAAGCTAGCAGGAGTCACTGGTCCCCTGCTGTGTAGGATGTGATGAAACGGCGCTTTTTAAATCAGCAAGTTCTTCTCATGGAATAAACGTCCAGGTTTCCCTTTCCCCTGTAGTTTAGCTTGGTTATTCAGGATGATTTCAAACAACACGCCTGCCAAAGTTTATTCCAGAATGTAGGGAGTTGCATGACACACACCTCGTTTCACTGGGAATAGTTCAGAAGAGATGGACTAAAGCTAAAGGAAGGAAGGTTTAGATTAGATATTAAGGGGAAGTTTTTACAGAGAGAGTGGTGAGGTGCTGGAACAGGCTGCCCAGAGAGGGGGTGGATGCCCCATCCCTGGGGGTGTTCAAGGCCAGGTTGGATGGGGCCCTGGGCAACCTTGCCTAGATTATGCCTGGAGGTTTGTGGCCCTGCCTGTGGCAGGGGGTTGGACCCAATTGACCTCTTGAGGTCCCTTCCAACCCTATGATTCCGTGATGTCCCAGTGCATTCCTGCGTGTGGTGGGCTGCTTGCCACTTCTGTTTGAATGCATATGCCAGCAGAGGACAGACTGGAGATAAGTGTTTTAAATAGGGCATCTGATAGGTCCAAACCAGAGAGTTTCATAAATATTCAAAGCAAACACTGCTGCCCTTGAAGCCTGTGGTTAAATCTGCCAAACCCTGTAGCTTCAGCAAAACTCTGCAGTAGGGATCAGTATGAACCTTGTGATTTTAAGTCTTCAGATCATCTGTTGCCATTTTGTAAAATCTGCAGTTGTTTAAAGGGCTGTTTTAGTAACAAACCTTAATAATCTCTGGAGAAAACACAGCTGATTTGCCCATTTCAGCCTGGATTTAGGTAAGCCAAAAGTGGGGGATGGGTTGGGGAAAGGGATTAGGAGAGAAAGAGATGAAAGGAGAAAGAAGGAACAAGAGGAACACACCAGAACTGCAATTCTTTAAACAGCTACAGAAAACTCAAAGGGAACTATTTGTTCATTTCTGAGGTGAATATAGGAAGAAATTATATCTTTAGGTTTGAGCAAAGATAAATTACATTAGCTGTTAGAAATTTCAGACTCCACATTTCTAAAGCACTGAGATTCCACAGCTCTTGCATTCCTATCCCAGAGAGAAGAGAGTGGGAGAAATGTCTGAGGAGAACAATCTCACTTTGCACGATCTCCTTGGCTGTTGCTCTCCTTACCAGGGGGTTTTCCTTGGAAGGAAGTGATGTGACTCATCAAGAAAATATTCAATTAGAATGAAGGGGTTCAACTAGTCTCTAATTCATCTGCAGTCTATATTTATAGCCTTGCTATTATTTAGTTTACTCAGTGGAAAAGCTACACCATTATTTTCTGTTGCTGTACAAATACAGATGAGAGAGTGTTGTTGATACATTTAAATCAGGTAAGCAGCAGAAGAAATTCAACTCTGAGCACATTGCCACATCTAACAGCTAAATCAGACTTTGGTAAGGAAATATGACTGAACTGATGTGGCTTCTTGCTGTTTGTCTGGAAAAAAATAGAAGTGGGGGGAAAAGAAAAAAAAAACAGAGAAAGGAAACAAAATCGATGGAGTATTCAGATTGGAGAAGTGTTTCCAGTATTTGAGCTCACATTCTCTTAAAGTACAGAGTATTGAGCCTACATCTGTGGAGTTTTTACCTTCAGTAAGGAATTTTCTCTGGATGTGCCAGTCAAGACAAAGGCTTGTAGGACTTGGGATGTTAACAGAAGCTCTCATCCTGCAAAGAATCGCATGTGCTGACTTTTATTCATGTGCAAACATCACCTGGGTGCTTGCAGATGATAAGTCTCAGGCCAGACCTAACCAGAATTTGTTCCAGAGCCCAGTATTCACTGCTAGGGACAGTCAAACGGGGAGATGATAGGCAGTCTCCATTTACAGACTCTCATATGTGGAAGCATTCAGCAAGCTGAGTAAATACCTGACTACAGGTATATACAGGTATTTCAGCCTTCCAGTACCTGAAGGGAGCAGAGAAACAGGAGGGGAATCAACTTTTTAAAAGGGTAGACAATGGCAGGACAAGGGGGAATGGATTAAAGCTGAAGGAGGGAAGGTTTAGATTAGATATTAGGGGGAAGTTTTTTACAGAGAGAGTGGTGAGGTGCTGGAACAGGCTGCCCAGAGAAGTAGTGGATGCCCCATCCCTGGAAGTGTTCAAGGCCAGGTTGGATGGGGCCCTGGGCAGCCTTGTGTAGATCCAGGCCTGGAGGTTGGTGGCCCTGCCTGTGGCAGGGGGGTTGGAGCTCTATGATCCTTGGGGTCCCTTCCAACCCAGACCAGGCTGGGATTCTATGATACAGTTTCTACTAAGAATCCCCCCCCAAGCCTAACCGTTTGTATCATAAGCTTTTTATTCTTTATATATCAATGACTCATATTTTTGAAAAGTAATTTTAAACCCCCTTTTTTCTTTTTGACAATGAAACTGAGAGCAAGTCTATACACTGAGAATGAGTTAGTGCAAAGGAAAGGTGATAAAGATGCTTCTCTGCTTGGAGATGGTTATGTTCTCTTTTTGGGAAGAGGTGTTCTTTCCTGGCTCTCTCTGTTAGTGATATTTAGGTCCTTCCTGCAGCACATCCATCGACTGGGGCTCCCAAGGAGACCTGGACCGGTGCCCGAAGTGCAGTGCATTCTGCATGCTTCACCACTGCCATCACAAGTAATACGTGTCATCACTTTTGGAAACCAGACCTGTCTGCATGGAAACCCCCGTTCTCTTAACTGACTTAAAATAGGAGAGCTCTGTTTTCAGGCTTTCAGTTCAAGGAGGTTGAATCACAGGCATTTAGATTATGTCTAAGTCTTTTTTTTTCTTTTCTCCTCTCTGTTTTCTACCTTTTAAAGTTAAGCTGCAGGAATAGCTTGCAATTGAACTCCCTTCCTGTATTTCAGGAGTAATGTTTGCTAATTTGTGAGCATTCCCAGAAATTTCTGAGAAATATTTTCATAGTTGTATGTGTTAGCATTCTGAATCACAGAATCACAAGGT